>VDFB02344316.1:139644-162602 GCA_007258455.2 Sequoia sempervirens
AATGATAAAGTACAAAGTATCAAAGATTTCTACATATTTTACAAGAAACACTTCCATAAGCATAACTTACATTTAATATTGGCGGTATGAAGGAAAAGGGCCCTAATCTAGACGCACAAGGCTTCTAGGGAGTCCTGATATACTCCTGGTGACGTGAGGCACAACTTGAATACCCAGCCCATCATAAGTGTGAGTCGAGAACCCCAACGAGATACTGAAAGGCTTAGACCAACTCTTCACGCCTATCTAGGTATCACCTTAGCTTCGACGCTCCACCAATTATGATGCGACTAGATTGAGGTACAACTTTCGCTCTCTCCCCTTTATATACCCCACCGGTACGCATGGTTGGAATCGTCCCTTGGGGTGATGAAATCCCCAAGCAGGTCCCACTAAAAAGAAGACACTAACCGCTTCCAACTACTCCCCAGGCTCACACGAAGTGCAAGGGGAAAGTGAAAACAAATTAATGCCCCCTTGGGTAAAATAAGAATAAACAATCACAACAAGCAATGAAGTTTATTCCCCTAATTAGACTATGTTTCCAAAACAACAAAGATAATTTTTTGAAAATCTGATCAAATAGATGGTCCTGCAAGCAAATGTTAGCTGTCTTTTTCTTCGTTCTTGATTAATTACGCCATAACATGCTACAAAACATTTGCAAAAAATACCAATATCCTTTCCAAAACAATGTTAGATGGTTACTACTTGAAGATAGCAAAAAAAATGAGAGCAAAAACGAAGCTAAAATGATTGTTTTACCTTCCAAACTGTGCTGTTTTGGGGCGCTTCCGCCTTTCTGCAGCAAAACAGGGGCGCTTCCACCTTTCTGTAGCAAAAATGGGGGCTCTTCCACCTTTCTGTAGCAAAAATAGGGGCACTTCTGCCTTTCTGCAACAAAATTGGGGTGCTTCCGCCTTTCTGCAGCAAACTTTATCAGATTTTTAAGAAAAAAGGAAAGTTGTGCCCCTCCCACTACAAGAAAAGTGTTAGAAAAACCTTCTAAATATATCCCTAACTGCACCAAACTTGTTAGAAGAAAATAAGACTTTCAGATGTAGGGCGCTTCCGCCTTTCTGTAGCAGACAAAAGGGCGCTTCCGCCTTTCTGCGGTTAAAAAGAGGGCGCTTCCGCCTTTCTGTGACCTTTTTCTGCACAATACTTAGCAAAGATGAATGTTAAATGCAAGAACCCGTTTGTGGGTCCCACCGGGCGTGCCAGAAATGTGTATCTTAGAATTTTACCCTTCTCTAACATGCAAAATAACTTAAAAATGCAAGTGATAAAAGATTAAGGACACTTCAAGATTAGCTTAAAGAGTGATGAAACAAGAAAGAAAATGGATAAAACAAGATACAAATGATTTCACCTTCCTTGCTGTTGACGACTCCTTGATTGGCCCTTCTTGGGATGACTTTGTGTGCTCCTTAGATGGCTTCTTGAGTGGTTAAATGCAAGATTGAATGTGCAAAATGATGGCTAGATGATAGTGAAGGCAAATTGGCAGCATGTAGTTATCAAATGGCTAAGTTTTGAAAATGCCCTTGAGGAGGGGGTATTTATAGGAGAATTTGAATTCTCTAGAGAATTCAACGGTCAAGATGCATCCAACAAGGCCAAGATGAAGGGCTATGGTGGGTTGAGAACCCACAAGCCCCTCAAGACCCTTGACATGTGGATGGTGAAGTGGGCCAAGAGAAGATGAGGTAAAGAAAGTCAAGAAGGCAAGCATGAGGTGGGAGGGAAAAGACAAGCACCTTTGGGCAGGGGCTCCCATTCTCGTCCCCAAGTGGGGAGTGTGAAAGTGGACATTTGGAGGAATTTTGGAATTCCCTAAAAATTCCATGGGAAAAGGAAAGGTGGTTGGACATAAATGTGGAATTAAAAATTCAAGACTTTGGGAGAATCTAAAGGATAAAAAGGTGGGTCTAGTGCTGGTGGACTCTAATAAGCATGTGGAGATTAGGACAAGTCCAAGGTTCTAGAAGCCTTTGGAGTGATGGTGAATGTGGAATTAAAAAATTCACATTATAAAAGTAGTGGAATCCAGGAGTGGAATTGGGGTACCCCGGGGATGGGGAAGAGTTGATTCGGCTGCACCGACAAGATTAATTAACGAATTGTGGAAGATAAATGAGATTGTAGCCAACCTATAAAAAGTTGAGAATGCATACATCCTAATCAAGGATTAGGTGATGTGCACATCCCTAATGAAGAAATTAGAGATGGATCACGCATTAGATGAAAATACATGTGAGGAATTAAATAAATGTAATAAATACGTTAGGGATTTGGCAGAATTAAGGATATTAATTAAATAATAGTAATGTTACTTAATTAACTCGGATAAGAGGATGTTTAGATGAAAAGTGATAAATTTGGATAAATTAAGTGTCCAAATTTGGATGTCTACAGATGTGATGACATTTTTCTAGTTTTAGTTGTTTGTTGTATTAATTAAAATTATTGTTGAAGTTGTCTCCAAGGTTGATGTTTTCTAATTGTTTAAACTGATATATCAAGGATATTTTTTAGTTTATCAGTGCACACTTGTTGTATCTGTATGATTGGATTAATTAGTTCTTTCAAGGAAAGATTAAGTCATTTTAGTCAATCATAGTAATTAGAAAATTTCATTTGGATCATTAAGAAGAACTTAGTAATCACATTCTTGCATGTTTATACCATTTATAAACTTAAAATTGTATGCCAAACAATTTGACTATCTGCCAGAAAGAAGTTATTCATTTCAAATTATCATTTGACTTCGTATACCCAATAAGGCACTAGTCTCTACCATTCTATTGTTTAATTTCATTCATTTTTACATATGAACATATTAGATTTTTTCCTTGATATTGATTATACAATTTATACAAAATTAAAACTCATTTATCCATTCCTGTTTGCCTGTGTGGGTAAATTATTTTGGGAATAAACATTGGTCAAGTCTGCTTCATTGTCATAGGTACACCCACCTAGGTCTTGCAACACCTGAAGAGTAGGTGGTCTAAACCTTTTGGCCTTGTCTGTTACCCTGAAATGTATCAAGAGATTGGCAACCGCTTGAGGTATTTTACTTGCATTTTTGAGAGCTAACACCATCATTGGTTCTCTCATTTGATTCTCGCCTATCATGAGATCAAATCATCAACTATCTTACCCGAACATCAATCAAACAATGCACATCTCACAATCAGACTGAAATCAATCCAACACATGACAAACCCATGACTATTATGACTTAGAAACACCTTGCGAACATCATCATGAGGGATTTTTGCAATCACACCTCATCAAATGGGGCAAACAAAAAGCTAAACCACCTGGAATCAACAAAGGTAAAACATTTCCAAGGCAACAAGATGCACCATTTGGGACCCCAAAGGCGCCAAAATAGATTTTGCACCTTAAAAACATGTTTTCCAAGCTTGCAAGATGTGCCACTTGGGACACCAAAGGCACCAAAACAGTGTTGGAGCTCAAAAACATCAATTTCACCCTTGCAAGATGCACCATTTGGAACCCCAAAGGCACCAAAACTCCTAAACTACCCAAAAACATGCATTTTCAAGCTTGCAAGATGTGCCATTTGGGACCCCAAAGGCACCAAAACTCTCAAAACTCACAAAAAAATCAATTTCAAGCTTGCAAGATGTGCCATTTGGGACCTCAAAGGCACCAAAACTCTCAAACACACTCAAAAACACTTCAAAGCGGCAAAAACGTCATCTGAAAGTGCAAAACTAACATCAAACAAGCTACAACACCTATCTAGCATATTCAAAATACCACTAAAAGGCGAGAAAATGACAAACAAGGAGGTTTCTCGTAAAGCGTACCATAGGTCTAGTGGCAGTAGGCTAATCAGAGTGGTGTAGACGCTCAAAACGGTGCTTGTGGTATAGGATCACCATCTTCCTCTAAGCTCTCCAATCTTTAGCTTCTCCAAACTCAAAATGTGCAAATGAATCCCATTTTACCACTTTTTACCTTTCCAAATCTCACTAAATCAACATTGGATCATCATCATAATCATCACAACACCATCACATCATTTCAACATTTCATTTTAACATCCACACATTCACTAATTTATCTCTCGAGGGGGCATATATACGTCAATACCTGAAATCAAAGTCTCGGACATCATCTAGGGCATCAAAATCTGACATCATCTAGGGCATCAAAATCTGGAATCATCTAGGGCATCGAAATCTTGCATCATCTGGGGCATCAAAATATTTTCTGAGCATTGGTATCAAAATTTTCTTTGAAGAAACGTGTAAACACATCACTTCAAAGAGGGGAAAAATGTATACACCTAAAAACGATCATCATATTCAATTAATTAAATACAACCTATTTGATTAATGTTTCGACTATGTATAAAAAAAGTCTCACTTTATTTATATTGTTCACTCTTCTATTAATTCTCCAAAATCATATTCTTCTAAATAATTAAATAAACAAAATATCCTAAACGTGTTTATTTAATTAATCTTCCTTAATCCTGATTAAGAATTAGAGCTCATGTCTACTACATTTTCTTGTGCCACCTCACAAAGGTCACATGAAAATAAGTAAGCCTAATTATTAATTAGAATTATTCTCGCACACTTCCACCAATGGGAAAAGGAACATGGCTTCATTCTCCCACACTTCCAACAAATTTGGAATACATGGGTCTTTGTTTCACACACTTGGGTCTCCCAAACACATGGCATGTTGCTCATTGGTCAAGAGATTCCTCCCACACACATGGCATGTTGTCTTTGGTCAAGGGGACAACATCCTAATTCTTTTCATCTCCACCGTCTATTCTTTCTCCTTCAAATCTAGACCGTTGATAGGTGCCACCTCACAAAATGCTTGAGAAACCCTATAAATACACCCCCTTGCCTTTGCATTTATCATCCACATTTGAAGCAAAGTTACTATGCAGGTTTTTCTTAGGAGCTTGGAGCATTCTTGGAGTCTTATAACTATATTTCATACCATGTTTTATGTTGCATTCTCATCCTAGATCATGATTACACCTTCCAAACAACAACCCTTTTAAAAGAGTAGCTCCTATAAAAACTCATGTCCTTCACAGAAAGGGGGTCCATCAACAAAACTCAAAGGAACAACAACAAGCTTGAAGAACCACACCACCCAATGCACCAACTCAATCTCTGCCTTGTAGACATGGAAAATATACTGACACACTTGATCATGATTACTAACATTGTTTCGACTTGAATCATCTTCTTTGCTAGTCATCACCTTTTGTCCCTTGATTAAATAAATCAAATTTATCTAATTAAGTTGTCATCTCCTGTTAATTAAATAAATCAATCTTCTTTAATTAATCCTCTAATCTCATTTAATTAAATAATTCATTTTATTTAATTAAATCCCTAAGGTCACTCTACTAAATTAAATCAATCTTTAATTTAATCTAACATCATCTCCTTTTAATTAAATAAATCAAAATCTTTATTTAATTAAATCTAAATCATATTCCTCTCAACTTTGATTTAAATCAATCCAAAAATATAAATCAAATTGTCACATCAACTAATCTCCTTTTAAATTAATCAAATCTTGATTAATTTAAGTCTTAATCACCTGAATCATCTAGATTTTGCAACTTTCTCAATAAATCATTTCTTTATTAATTCCCCTAATTACTTTCAACATGGCATCAAAAGGGAATATTCCTCCAAGTTTGAAAATCCCTCCAAATGGATTTGTCCTTCCAACAAGGCATTCATTTCCTCTTACATGTCCTTGTGCATTGAGCCAAGTGGAATTTAAGTCATTTCTTTCTCCCTCCAACATGTCATTTCACAAATTTGAAATTTCACCTAATATCATTTATTATGCACATTCACCAAAATGTGCTCATCTTTCCTCCATTCACATCTTGACAAGTGGCATTTGGGCATTGGATGTTGAATGGTCCCGCATTCCTCCATTTTGCTCATTCTTCCATCTTGTTCCTCTATAAATAGAAGGCTCTTCTTCTCATTTTAGATCCACAACTTAGAGCAAAATTACTATCTTCATATTTAGAGCAAATTCATCCATTTCCATAGAATTTTTCCATCATCATAGCTAGGTTATTGCAGATTTCATCAAAGAAGCACATTGTTCATCATCATCAAGGGGATAAATCTTCATCAAGCTTGAAAAGGAGTTGGGAAAGGGCCAATTTCCACATCAAATTGGCACCAATTCCCCCATGGGATTGAGAGTTTGCATGCTTAAATAGGATTTAATATCTTTTCTTGTTTTGTTCTTCATTTATTTCCTATTTTGAGCATTGTAGATTAATTGCATGGGGAATCTTAGTTCTAACTTGCATATGGATCTAATATTGTGTTGGTTTGCTATGTTTGTGCAGGTCTAGGATTGGGGTTCACATTTTGGCGCTAGGAGGGAAAATCTCAAGATATTAACATGTTTTTTGATAAAAGTTTGTGGTTTTTTGTGTCTATAGGAAACTGCAGCACTATTAGTCCAGTGACACCATACAGTGATGCTACCAGTCCAGCGGTGCCATACAACGATGCTGCAAACTCCAAACTCCGTTGTTGAAGTCTTCTCGCCCAGAAATTCAAATTTTCAAACTCCAACATTGGGCTATTTTCTTGTCGTTGAATATTTCAAATTCCAAACTATGCCACCAATCAAAATAGCATCGCAATTGTGCTCTTTGGTCTTACTGCAAAGTGTTGTTGTTAGACCTAGCGGCGCTATATAGTGTCGCTGACCCTCCTAAACTACAATGCGTATGCGGGTTGTGTTGCTGGGGTGGGGTAAAAGGTAAAGTTTCAAGTTATTTTGACATGTTCTTTTTTACATTTGATCATTTTGAGCTATTGACCTATTTTTGCCTCTATATTTCTTGAACTAATCAATTTTTGTAGGTGGAAACAAGGAAGGAGCAAGGAGAAGTTTGAGTCATGGCATCATCTCTTTGTTGTATCAAGTTTTATTAAACACTTTTGGGAATGATTATAATTCCAAATTTAGGGATTTTGTTTCTTCAAGCTCTTTAAGACTCACTAATTGGGTTTAAAACGAACAAGACAAAAGGTTTAAAAATAACTTTAGGCAAACATACTAGATTTTATTTAAGGTTAACAATTGAACAAGCAACTTTTTCTTTTCCTTTTGGTGCTTTAAAAAGAATCCAATCATTGCTTTGAAGGTTTAAAATGAACATGTGCATCTATGTTTTGTAATCACTTATCCAAAATAATATCATATAAAAGATGTATGCGCTTCTCTCGTGCCTCACGGAGATCTTGAGAATCAAAAGGATTTTTGTGATATTAAGTTGTATAAGTGATTTCCTCCACATTTCAATTTGGATTCTAAAATTGGAAAAATCTTGCGAGTGTGAGTGGAACATATCGCATTTTTTCTCTCTTTTTTTCTCAACGAAGATTGATCGAACTACGGATGTGTTTGCTCGCTTTTGTTTTATCTTAGAGGGCTTGCCTTTTGGGAAAAAGTAATCACCCAAGGGAACGACCCAACCGGGAACATTCTAAAGCCAAGCGATTTCCAACCAGTTTATAAGTGTGGGTTCTTGAGGAAAGGAGAGTATCACGAGGATTGTTCCAACAAGAAGGGCAGCAATGGTCTCTTTCCACATGGATGATCCCCCACGAATGGAATTCCCGCATTAAAACCCCTTGTTTAGAAAGGTCAAAATCCTTGATCTATTTGTTGGTGCAAGAATAGTCATTTTGAAGCCACCCCACACTTTTACGGCTTTTAGTAGAGATGAGAAGTATGTCATGGGAGATTCATGGGTACTAATGCTTGGCTGACCCAAAAAGCGTGTGCACTGTAAGGGGGAGCTTGTGTGGTCAAGCATCTAATCATCCACTAAAAGTAGGCATAGATGGATTTATTCAAGTGGGGATTCAACAAATATTGTCTCAAATATCTATAGGGTTGTGCATGTTCTTGAAATCAAAAAACTTTGCTTGATCTTAAACATTGGAAAACAAACATTCAACATGATCATCAAAATTTCAAACCCTTTAGGAATCAAATATATTTGATAAAATTTAGTGTTATTTCTTGTCCTAGGGATTCTATCCTTAGAGGTTTCTAAGCATTTGAATTTACATCTCAATTTTCTCACTAAAGTCAACAATAGGGAACATTTGCCTTAATTTCCTTGATTTCCACATAATGGACCTTGTGGGATGAGAATAAATTGGGACTTTGGACATTCAGTTTGAAAACCTAATCAAGAATTGTTTGTGGTAAAAGGAATTCATTAAGCAAATCTAATAAAGAATTTAACCTAACACATGTGCTCTTTCAAATGATTTCCCTAAAGATCAAGATTTGAAAACTGAAGACCAAAGGTCGTATTCAAAAAGGTCACAAGAAAAGGTTGTCTATGCTTTACAAGTTTAGAGAAAGATTGACCTTCAACTTTTACAAACGTGCATCAAGGAACAATCCAAATTTATAATCATTTTACTATTGTCAAAATCCTGCACTTTTTTAAAGGTTTGAGTATCTCACATAGGAAGTACTAGCATATTCTTCAACACCTTGGTCTAGTAAACAAAAGTATTTCTAAGTCTCTTAGGATCAAAATCAAACTTTCATCCATCCTTTAAACATTAAATCAAAATTCACCTCACAAACAATTCTTGTTAATCTTGAAACAATCCTTTATGCTAAACTTTAGGAAAATCCTCTTGAAATAAAAAATCAAAATAAATCCAAATCATCTTGTTTGACTATGTGTGTATAGATGAATCCTTCTTTGCACACTTAATCAAATCATAATCTTGTGGAAAAGTTCACTCTAGGACAACATCTAACCTCCTAGAGCATATAAGTTCATTATCCCAAACCAAAATCAAAATCAAATCAAATCAATCCAAAATCAGAACATCAAATCCAAAGTCCTGAGGTTTAGCATCCCCCTCAAGTTTTTCTAAGATTTCAATCATCCACCAATCCTCCACCTTTCATTATCACCATCATCATCATTTTCATCCTCATTGTCTTAGACTTTCTTTTTTGCACCTAAAAATTAGATCAATCCAAAAGAATTAGAGGTTCATCTCTTACATTCTTGAAAATTGATCCTCATTTTATGGTTTAAACTAGATCACAACACAAGAAGAACATGGAGAGGAACAAAGAAACATCAACTTCAAGTGACCTAAGTCAAACCAATTCTGAAATCAATCCCATTGGATCAAGCAATCCCCTAACCAATCTTCCTCTATCATCACAAAATCCTCAAGAGGAAGCCAAGTGGAAGACGTCACCAATAATGTCTCAGGGATGACAAAAAATGAGATCATTGAAATGATTCAAAATCCTAAAACCCATAGAATTGTCAATACCATGATGAGACTCAATCCCTCCCAATACTTGCTTGAGTTAGCTAAAGAAGGGGCTAAACTCCCTTCCGATTTTGAAGTAAGCACTATTGTGGAGAAGCCTCAAGACATCAGGACCCCAATCTCGTCCACACCCTTAATCACATCCACACCTCCATTCCAAAGCGTCACCCAAAGCATCCCATAAATCACATCATCCATAGCCCCAACTCAACCCATTGTTAACAAGGGGAGCTCATTTCTTAATGCACTACAAAAACACCCCCTTGTGAATAATCAATATTTGGACACAAACACTATCTTAGGTCAATCTATCCCACTTAATCAATTACACCCATATGTTCCGCTCACCTTTCAAGACCCTAATGACCCATCATCATATTTTCATGCGACACTCTCAACACACAAACCTCTCTCCCTATGAATTTGCAAGAAGGAGGTGGGCTATTTGGACTAGGAGGCATCTTTGACCCTTCATCTTCATCATTTCCCCAAGGGAGTGCACCACCCATCTTTCCACCAATTCACCTTTTCATTAACATCCACATCACCTCTTGGTTTGGGACTACCTCCCATTCACGCCACTCCATTCAAAATAACCCCTCGATCATTAATCCAAAGCATCATATTGGATCCTCGAACCGCCAGCTATCACAACAACAGGATGGCAATATCCAAAAAACAAGCAATTATAACACTATCCACAAACATGGTCTCTTAAGGATAAACACATCAATTACCAAGTATATCAATCACACCATCCACTACAAAATCCTTATCATAAATACAATGGTACCTCTCATCACAACAGAAAAAAACATTCCAAATCTTCCACCACCACTGCCACCAAGATCAAATGTGGCCAACCAATATAGTATCATGATGCAAGAAGCTCAACAAGTTGCCTATCAAAAAGCACTTCAACAAATTCAAAATCAACAAGCTACACAGCTAGCATTTCGACCAGGAAGGCAAGCACTCAAGCCGACTCAAGCCACCTTTGCAAGTCTCAGCAAGCAATAAACGCAGTGGGTTGTAGAAGCTAGGTGAGCCTTATTACAGCAATGAAAACTGCCCAAGCCGGCTCAAGCCGCAGGCTACTCAAGCTGCATAGGCTACAAGCTGCCCAATAGGCACAAGAAGAAGCTCAAGGTCGGGCACAAATTATTACCATCACATACCATGCTCGGCAGTGTTGTATAATGTTTAATTGAAATGTAAAACAAAGAGCATAAGAGCACTAAATGAAACCTTTAAAACTAAAGAAATTAAACTGATTAAAGAAACAAGAGCAAAGAATCTATGATGATCAAGGAAAACTATCCTAGATGATGATGAAAGTGAAATTATTGATACGGATATGGACAGGGGCTGTGATTATGCACAGGGGCTGTGAGTGAGATGTATCATGATTCTACTGCTATTATGCTATGATTCTATGCTATGAGAATGCTCTATGAATGCTAATGCTATGCAATTTTGCCTATAATTTACTTGCTTCTAAATTCTATATCTTTTGGAGCTCCCGGTAGCTGTATTTATAGATTTTTGCAGGCTTCATCCTTGCTGGCAAGAATCTATGGCTATGAATTGTCTGGAAAGTTTGAATGGTGAGAGATTGAGAGGTTGAGAAGAAAATGGGGGAGGTTGAGAGGTTGGAGAGAAGAATGGAAGCTTGTCTTCAACCCACGGGAACAAACCTGCACAAGAACAGAGAAATTTAATTTTCTGTTTTGGCAGTTTATTTCCCGGGAGTTGAAGATAAATCCCAAATTAAATAAATATTTAAATTTATTTAATTTTATTTATTGCTTTTTGATATTTGATTTTTGATTTTTGAAAACTATAGAAGAATTAATTAAATATTTTGGTAATATTTAATTTTGATATGACTTTAGAAGATTTTTGAAATATTTAGAAGAATTTAATTAAATATTTTTGAAAATATTTAATTATGAATAGATTATTGAATTGGAGGAATTTTGAAATGATTTAAAAATGAATATTGGATTAGAGGAAATAATCAAATATTTTAGAATATTTTAATCACAAATGATATTTAGAAGAATTATAATATTTTAATCTTTATTTGAATAAAATATTCAAACTAAGATTATATGATAATTAATATAAATAAATTGTAACATTTATTTAATTAATTAAGAAATGAATATGAAAAGGTGATTAAATATTTAATCGAAATGAAATCATGAACAATATAAATAAATTATTTAAATTTATTTATATGTAGATAAAATCAAAAGATTTTAATTAAATATTAAAAATATTTAATTAATTACCAGACAATGTGATATGACCATTTTTAAGTGTATACATTTTGCCCCTCTTTGAAGTGATGTGTTTTACGCATTACTTCAAAGAATTTTGAAATTTTGCCCCAAATATTGATTTGAAATGTTGATAGATGTATGCCCCTGCGAACGATGAATCGATATTTGAATTTTTGAATTTTTTTTTTTTTTTAAAAAAATTTTGAATTTTTGAATTTTGATGATTTTAAAGATATCGATTTATCGTTCGAAACTTATGATATGAAGAAATTGCCCTGATAAGATATGAAATGAAAATTTGATGAAGAAATTTCCCCTAGGATGTGAAAATATGATAAAAATGCCCCAATTTTACCATTATATAGGTTAAAAATGTCATTTTCCATGTCATTTTCAATTTTAACCTAGTAAAATTTGCAAATATTGAGTTCTGAGTGGATAATCATGGCACTTCCAGTTCACCTGCACCGTTTCGAGCGTATCCGACGTCATCAGCGGCCAGCGCACTACGGACCTCCGGTATGTGTCTCGCAAATTCCTGTCTTTCGAAGATTTTGTTTTGCGCACGTTTTTAATGTTTTAATTTAAAAACATTGAGTTTTAGCGCTCTTAAAGTGTATCGTAGCGCATGCAATAATTTTCGTAGCGCGTTTAATATTGTAGCGCCCTTAAGGCGTATCGTAGCGCATTTGAAATTTTCCATAGCGCATACAATGTCGTAGCGCCCGTGAACTATTTCGTAGCGCATATGATATGTATTGTAGCGCGATTGATTTCTTAGCGCACTTGAAATATATTACAGCGCTTTTGATATGTCTTGTAGCGCAAAATATTTCATAGCGCATATGATAAGTTTTGTAGCGCTCTTGATTGATTCTGTAGCGCAAAAGTTTCTTTAGCGCTGATAAGGAATTTTGTAGCGCCCACAATTAGTTCTGTAGCGCTTTTTGTTCCACATGATAAATTTGTTTCCCAAATTGTTGGAGAACAAATAGTAGCTGATAAATTTGCTTTTAAAGTTGTTAAAAACAAATAGGATAGATAAGTTTTCTCCTAAAGTTGTTAGAAAGAAACTTGATGTTGATTATTTGCGTTCCATGATGATGAAAAAAAAATAATTTGATTGATTCATTGATACATTAAGATGATTTGATATTGATGTTGTTTTGATGATGTATGTGAGCAGGAGAGACTAGGTGTCTTGCAGGTACGAGAGACTTTCCCGAGCACATGGTCATTGATTCCTCATTTATTACAGTCTGATAGAGATGTGATCGATGCTTGTGGTTTGACTTCATTACTTGATATGCCCGAGGTTCGCCTCAATAGGGCTCTATTGACAGCACTTGCAGAGAGGTGGCATAGCGACACCAACACCTTTCATTTACTGACCGGCGAGATTACAGTGACTCCCGAGGACGTATATCGCATCCTACGGATCCCAGTGATGGGAGAGATTATTGTTTTTGACAGACGAGAGGCTGGAGGTACTCTTGCTTTGAGACGGATATTCAGAGATGATCAGATTGCTGGGTACTTCATCCCATGGGGTGAGATTACAGATGCCTATCCACCACTACCGGCTGTACTTGCAGGATTCATTGGAGGTGTGTTGTGCCCCGACCATAGGTCGAAGGGGTTCACGATCGGATGGGGTCGTGTCTTAGAGAGCATGGTGATGCAGGGCACACGATATGCATGGGGTACCTGTATGCTAGCCCACTTATATGACGAGCTACATCACATTGTATATGGTAGAGGCCGGAGTTTTGCTGTCGGATGTTCATTATTACAGATATGGGCATGGGAGCATTTTGCAGTGTTACGTCCATTGACTCGAGGAGAGCGACCAGCTGGTCGAGCATACAGATGGAGATATGCACATATTATTGCTCAGCCTAGACTGGGCAAACTAGTGTATTGGCAGCGGCTGTTAGATAGTTTGGACACAGTATGTTGGAGGCCATATTTGGATTGTGAGCCATGGCCAGAGGATGCGAGGGAGATGCCTTTTGTATGCACTTCCAGATTTTTGATTGGACGGACCACATGGATTTTGGAGAGATTTCTTGCTGGACGTGTATTGCGACAGTTTGGTCGGACTCAAGGTATGCCTGTTGGTTCAGCTATTTATGCACGGCGACAGGCAGAGCTTGCAGTGTGGGGCCCACGGATCTCTTATGATGCAGCTGTTGCAGAGTTCCTCAGTTTAGGAGCACAGATGTGGGACTACCAGGCGGATGTTCTGGATGCAGGGGCGACACCAGAGTATGTTCAGTATGTTCTACAGCATCCTTCTCTACGTATGTTTGATCCCGATGAGGCTGTTGCTCCTGTCATTGGACAGAGACGTCGACAGAGAGATTCAGAGTCAGGTGATGACGATTCAGAGGACAGTGAGGACGAGGAGGGTAGTGGAGATGATGACTCAGATGGAGATGATGGTGGTGATGGTAGGGGTGGCAGGAGAGACGGCAGGAGAGGTGGCAGGAGAGGTGGCAGAGGAGGGAGTGCAGGCAGAGGTGGACCACGGATGAGGCATACTGACCCATCTCCGTCAGTGGATCCGACAGTAGCGAGTCGGATATCCTCTGCCGAACGCAGTCTGAGCTTAGAGACTCGACTATCACAAACCACGGGCCTTGATTTCCGCGATTCTGCGAGGGTCGAGGGTGACGATCCAGCTGCTTAGAGAGAGATCACCGACTGGAAACGGTGAAATTGAAGCCCGGTCATTGCCTTAGCAGATAGCCTACAGAGAGTGGTAGGTAGCACTTTGCCAGGTGATATGATGAGAGAGGTTACGAGGGCTACTCGAGAGGTAGAGTTTTATCGCACCAGATATCATGATGCAGTCCCAGCTGAGCAGAGAGAGAGCTACACTCAGTCACGATCTACTCATGGTCGCTCTCGTACTACCAGCAGGGGTGTGACACAGCCATTACCTCCTAGAGGGCCACCGGGGTCAGGCGGAGCAGGTCCATCAGGGGCAGGTGATACAGGTCCTAGGCCAGCTCCATCACAGAATAGCTCTGCCTAGTGCATTATATATGATCTCTTTTATGATATTCTGTTGAGACATTTTGTATACACCGTGAGATGATCACATTTTTGATGATATTATATCATTTGTAGTTTGACATCCTTGTACATTTTGACATTCATTTTGAGATATATGAAATGCAGAGATGATTTTACATGATATATATATATGATGTGTACTATATGATGGCTTCATGATTTATGATATTTATATACATGATTTTATGAGATGAATGAATGTATGATGTTTATGATAGATGAATCAATGTAACAATTTATGAAATGATGTTTATGATAAATGAATGAAGGTATGATGTTTATGATAGATGATTTTCTAATGCAATAATTTATGAAATGATGTTTATGATAAATGAATGAATGTATGATGTTTATGATAGATGATGCAATAATTTATGAAATGATGTTTATGATAAATGAATGAATGTATGATGTTTATGATAGATGATGCAATAATTTATGAAATGATGTTTATGATAAATGAATGAATGTATGATGTTTATGATAGATGATTTTCTAATGCAATAATTTATGAAATGATGTTTATGATAAATGAATGAATGTATGATGTTTTGTGAATGTCAAAATATACTCAGTCATATTTGAGGAGATATAAATCTTTGATTTTTTTGCCAGCTTTTAGGAATCTATGAATGCAAGATGCAAATTCTAACATGAATGCAACCTATACTAACCATGCAGGACATTCATACAATATTGCCATTTGGAGAGTTTATACATGCTTTTTGTATCATCATAGAGCTTTGAAATGTTGAAAGTTAATACAAGCATCAAAGGGTATGTTAGCACCAGTGACGACCTGAGTATTGCTTTCATGATTTTTAATATAGCAAGTTAATACAAGCATCTAGGTATAATTGAACCAAGATGACCTGAGTATTGCTTGCATAAACAGACAAGAGTTAACCCTTTTCCCGTGCAAATTCCGAAATGTCATCCATGATCCATAGTAGAGCATGTCTCGCGACCAATTTGCATAGTACTAATGAGTTTCCTCACAAACAAAAGACAAAGAAAAATCATACTCCTTCCTTGCTTTTCTAGTTCAGTACATCATCGAATTACTCCAGAGATATGATAGAAAATCAAACAACCATTCAAATCCTGTTTAAGGCATTTCAAACATTTATTTAGATTAAGATCATCCAATTTGGTTATCATCATTGATATTCTCACTTCGATAGTTGTTTGGATCATGTTATTGGCATAAACATGTTTGTGATTGAGTTGATTTGACAATGTTCATTTTGTTTTGTCAAGCTGTTATTTGTCTGCTTGTGATATTTTGAAAGCTCGTTGCCCCTCTCTTGTATGTTTCTGCGTTTTTCCCCCAATGTAAACACAACCTAAAGATAAAAGATATGTACAAATTTCATCAAGCCATGATGAAACCTAAAGATTCCCACTACATGGTATGGATAATGAAAGATATTTACAGATGATAGACGTGGATGAATGATGCCTAAAGTGAAAATAAGACATAAACTAATAAATGGAAGAGCCCATTTCGATCACAAGTAGCGCTTGTTTGCCAAGTTTTCACCACTTGTTTTTATTGCACTTTTTCAAGATTTTTCTGATTTTTTTGATTTTTTCAGGACTTTTTATGATTTTTTTGATTTTTTTCAGGACTTTTTATGATTTTTTTGATTTTTTTCAGGACTTTTTATGATTTTTTTGATTTTTTCAGGACTTTTAGACATAAAACTTCTTAAGGTGAATACTATTGGTTGGCTCTTCAAACAGGTCCCCCTCTGATGTGGATAACTGATATGCTCCAGAACCATATGCTGCTACAATAACAAATGGACCAAGCCAATTAGGTTCAAATTTGCCTTTCTTTTCTCTATCTTGCTGATTACGTGGATTTTCCTTCAAAACTAAGTCACCCACTTGAAATGCCCGTGGTTTAACTCTGTGGTTATAACTACGAGACATGACTTGTTGATAACCTTTCAAGTGATCAGCTGCATGTTGGCGTCTTTCATCTAACAGTTCGAGTTCTTGAAGGCGAGAAACTCGGTAGTCTTCATCACTTATCAATCCCTTAAGTGAAACCCTAAGCGAAGGTATTTCAACTTCCAATGGTAAGATTGCTTCTGCTCCATAGACTAAAGCATATGGTGTAGCTCTTGTTGGTGTGCGAATACTAGTTCTATATGCCCACAAAGCTGGGTTGAGTTGAACATGCCAATCACGTCCAGCATCATTTACTGTCTTCTTCAATATCTTCAAAATGGTTTTATTAGAAGCTTCTGCTTGACCATTACCCTGTGGATAATAAGGTGTAGAGTACCTGTGTTGGATATGAAATCTTTCACAAAGTTCATCAACATCCTGATTCTTAAAAGGTCTTCCATTATCAGTAACAATAGAATTAGGAATTCCATATCTACAAATAATGTAATTCAGGATAAATGAAGATATTTGTTTACCAGTCACTGTTGTTAGAGGAACATCTTCAATCCATTTTGTAAAATACTCAGTAGCTGTGATGATAAACTTATGACCATTTGATGATGAAGGATGTATTTTTCCAACAAGATCTAATCCCCACTGAGAAAAGGGCCATGTTGAAATAAAAGGCTGCAATTCTTGTGCAGGTGCATGAATAAGATTCCCATGGATCTGGCATTTAGAACACTTCTTAACAAAAGTAAAAGAATCTTGCTCCATGGTAGGCCAATAGTATCCCATTCTGACAAGTTTCTTTGCTAAGGTCAAACCACTTGAGTGAGTTCCACAAATACCACCGTGAACCTCTTGTAAGGCTTTTTCAGATTCGTCACGTTCAAGACATCTAAGGAGTGTACCATCAAGACCACGTCTATAAAGGATATTGGCAATTAAAGTATAACGGGATGATTGACGTATGAAATTCCGTTTTTGGTTTCGGGATAAATCTAAAGGCAAGATGTTATCTTTCAAATAGGTATAAGTTTTGCCATATAAAGGTGAATCTGAACCGGTTAAATGACATATAACTTGGGTTTCAGGATTATCATATGCAGGAGAAAACAATTGTTCCACCAAGAATTCATACTTGGTTTGATCTTCTGATATTTGTAATAAAGAAGCAATGGTAGCCATTGCATCTGCAGCTTTATTGTCAATTCTTGATATTTGTGAAAATTTGATTGACACAAAATATTTCTTATAATCATCCACCATGTTTTTGTATGGTAACAACTTATCATCTTTTGTTTGATAGTCATCATTAATTTGATTAATGACAAGTTGTGAATCACCATAAACTTCCAGCTTTGTAATCTGCCATTCCAAAGCTATCTTTAATCCTATGAGTAATGCCTCATATTCTACTATGTTATTTGTACAAGGAAACATCAACCGATATGATCGTGAGATGGTATGTCCTTCAGGTGTAACAAAAAGAATCCCTACCCCCGAGCCATATTGTGTATAAGATCCATCAAAATATAGTGCCCACGGTCTCTGAATTGTTGTTGTAAAGACACCTGCATCAGGAAACTCAATATGCATTGGATTATCTTCTTGTAAAGGATCTTCAGCTAACTGATCTGTAATGACCTGTCCTTTAATCGCTTTTTGATCTACATAGTGAATATCAAACTCACTTAAGATCATTACCCATTTTGCAAGTCTTCCTGTTAAAGTGGCTCTGCTTAATAGGTATTTCAATGGATCTATCTTTGTTATCAGCTTAACTGTATGAGTCAACATATAATGTCGCCACTTTTGAGAAGCAAACACTACTGCAAGACAAGCTTTTTCAATGAAACTGTAGTTTAACTCATGTCTTGTTAAGGTTCTACTGATATAATATATAGCCCTTTCTTTACCTGTAGAGTCTTCTTGTGCTAGCAATGCACCCAAAGATACTTCTGTTGCTGAAATATAGAGTATAAGCGGCTCTCCTGAAATAGGTGGAATTAGAACTGGTGGATGTGTAAGATATTGCTTAATCTGATTGAATGCTGCTTCACATTTGTCATCCCATTTAAATGGAACATTTTTATGCAATAAATGTGTGAATGGCAAGCTTTTGTCTACTAGTTGAGCTATAAACCTTCTGATGGACTGTAATCTTCCTTGCAAGGATCTTAATTGACTGATATTTCATGGTGGAGGCATGTCCATTATAGCTTGTACCTTTTCTGGATCAACTTCTATACCCTTTTTTGAAACAATGTACCCTAGGAGTTTTCCAGATGTAACACCGAAGACACATTTCTTTGGATTCAGTCGAACATTGAATTTTTCCATTCTGACAAAATTTTTTGACAATATTTCTAGGTGTTCATCTCGTGTATGAGATTTAGCAAGTAAATCGTCAACATAATCTTGCATGAATGTATGCATCATATCATGAAAAATAGTTGTCATTGCTCTTTGATAAGTAGCTCCAGCATTCTTTAACCCGAATGGCATGACATTCCAGCAATAAGTACCCCAAGGACATGTGAACGCTGTTTTATCTTGATCTTCTGGTGTAATTTTTATCTGGTTGTATCCTGAGAATCCATCCATTAATGAATACATTGCATGTCCAGCAGTTAAGTCAACAATCAAATCTATGTTAGGTAAAGGAAAATCATCTTTAGGGCATGCTTTATTTAAATCCCTGAAATCTGTACAAACTCTGATCCTTCCATCTGGCTTTGAAACAGGTACAATGTTTGAAATCCATTCTGCATAGTCAATAGTTCGAATGAATCCAACATCTAAAAGATTCTTTAATTCTTCCTTGACCAATAATGCAACATGTGGATGCATCTTTCTGAGCTTTTGCTTTACAGGTTTTATCCCAGGTTTGATAGATAAATGATGCATTATCAGATTAGGATCTAACCCTGGCATATCAGCATATGACCAAGCAAAGTTAATTTGATTATCCTTCAAGAATTGCATGAATTTATGGACTTCTTCAAACATTGGCTGATTGCTTACAGTTGCACAGCTTTTATGCTGCATTGTACTTATATTTGATTGAGGATTTTAGTTGGACAAATCAAAGTGAAGATCTTTCATGATAATACTTGGGAAGAGTGTCAAGTTTCTCATCCTTCAATGCCTCAGAAAGGTTTTCACTGTCAGATTCGCTCTTTATTTTTCTCTTGTTTTGATCTATCACTGCCTTTTTTCGGTTTTCATCAATAGATCCATCTTTTATTTCATTTATTTTGCAGCTAAGAGACTTGACACTCTCCTTGTCAAAATTATGAGTATAAGATTCTTGAATGAAACAATTGTTTTCTTCATTTGAGGAACAAAGGAAAGTTATAACATCTTCATCATTACTAAATGTAGGAATATGGATAGGTGCGTCAATATCCCAATCTATAAGTTCTGGATAAACTAAAGGCATAGGATCATTAGGTTGGGTAAGGTCTTGAATTGTCAAAGTCATGATGTGGTTGTCATCCTCATGGTAAACAAAGTCTGTGATGGTATTCTCCTGTTGATTATCAATCTCGTTAGAATCTGATTCTTCCTCACTTGAGTCATGATCGCTTTGTAAAATATAATCGAGTGGAGGCCTTGAACCTTCTCCTTGTATAAGAGCAGGTGCATATTTATGTATAGTATCAACTTGTTTATCCTTCCAGAATTCATCATTATAAATGGTGTCCCATTCATATTCATTAGAATCAGTATCTGAACTATTTTGCAATTGGAAAACTGATTCATGAGATTTATCTGACACGGATTCTCCTTTATGAACTAATGATGTCTACTGTGAAGTAAGTTCTTCTTTGTCTTTACCATATCCAAGTCCTGTTTTATCACTTGAATGCTTTGAAATAGGCTGAATTGGTTCCACAATTCCTTCTCTTCGTTTCCCTATAGGACCATTGCCTTCATAACCCATCTTTTGCATGATAGCGTACCCGTTACCATATTGTTCTTTAGGTAACTTAATGTGCAAGAGAGATTCATCTTCATCTTTGTATAGCCAATTTAAGATGTCCCTATCTTCAGCTTCTTCTTCAGTGGTATTAGCTCTAATGAATTTTCCATCAAACTTTGTGATTGGCACGAAAGTTTGAGATGTAGAAGCAGTTACAATCTTTTGATTTGATAAAGTTGGTAATCCATGTGATCTTGGAGAAGGAGGTAAAGTAGAAAAAGATAGTGAATATTCACCTACCCCTTTGTCTTTAAACTTTAGCTTAGTATCAAGATTGTTTGTCAATTCTTGCAATTGGACTTGTAGATTAGAAGAAGAAACAACAAGAGCTTCTCTATTATGTGGCACAAAGACATCTTGACTCACCCTAAGATTGGAACAAGTTTGGGTACTATTGTAATCAGCTTGTATAGTTATTTCTTGTCCATCATATGGAAACTTGATACATTGATGATATGTTGATGGTACGGCCTGCATATCATGAATCCACGGATGACCCAAAAGTATGTTATAAGACAAATCTCGATCTAGAACCAGACAAAAAGTATTCTTCACAACAGGTCCCACTCTGATAGGTAGCAATATTAATCCCTTAGAAGCTCTTTCTTCATCATCATATGCCTTAATAGTTATCTTCCTTCGTGAATCAATTTCATTTTCTGAAATTCCTAAGGAATTTATCACTTTTAAGGTACAAATATTCAAACCGGCTCCTCCATCTATTAAGACACGTCTAATTCGATGTTTATGGATCATGACTTCAAGATAGAGCGAGGAATTATGTGGATGTGTCATAGAAGCATCATCTTTATCGAAAAATGAAAGACAAGTGGGGGAAGACAAATGTCCTACCATGGCTTGAAATCTGTTTGCATCTAAATCAGTATCAACAGTTGTGTTCACAAGCGCTTCTTCTAAAATATTTTTGTGTATAGGGGATATTTTAAGAAGTTCAAGAATAGAAATTTGAGCTGATGTTTTTCTTAATTGATCAACCAGATTATATTGAGTTGGAGAAGAAATAGTTGTTTTAGACGAACTTCCTTTTAAAACAACCTTTGCTTGACCTCTTGTTGTTACATTAACCTGTTGATATTCTTGTTTTCCTTTAATTTTGATAACATTAATCCGATTATCATCTGTGTAAATATAGCGGATTATATTGTCTTCAACATTATGTATGCTTTTGGCTTTGGTATCTGATGTTTCCCCCTTTTGGTAATTTGGCAAAGGATCTTTGAATGCTTGATGATCATCATTGGTATGATGTCCCTCAATTGTAATAGTACCATTGTCAATTAAATCTTGTACTAGATTTTTCAAAGCTTGACAATTGTTTGTTCTATGACCTTTACATCGATGATAATTGCAATAGTACGAGTCATTCCATGATGGTGGTTTAACTCGTGGCTCATAATCTCTTTGTGGTGGTAAAGTGATAACCTTATTATCAAGAAGTTCCTTGAGAGAAGATTCAAGAGATTGACCCAAAGCAGTACAAGTCCGTCGATTTGAAAAGAATGAAGGTCTAGACGGATTTGATATTTGGGCATTGCCAAGATTATTATTGAAATTACCATGATTTTGATTGGTATTTTGATTGGTTATGTTCTCTTGCTTGGAAATTTGTCCTTGTTCATTGTTGTTTCCTTGTTGTATTGTATTTCCTTGTGAATTGTTTCTTGGAACACTTGATAGATTGAAAACGGATGGCCTTGTTCGTAAATTATTGGCATCCACTATACCATCATTAACAACATTTTTGTTTCTATTCCAAAACCTTGTTTTATCGTTGTTTTGATTTGATGTACTTGGATTATCAAGTTTTATCACTCCCCTTTTAACCAAGGCTCCTTCAATAGTGATTGCATTTTCAATCAGTTTTTCAAAGTTATGAGGACAATGAAGGTTAAGCCTATAGCTTAATTCTAGATCAAGGCTATTGATAAAAATATCCATCTTTTCCTTTTCAGGAATAGGACGAGAATATCGTGCAAATAACCTTCTCCATCTTTGTAAAAATATAGTAAAGGGTTCTCCTACTTTTTGTTTCACTTTACAAAGATCAAGCATTGTTATTTGATGTTGAATATTGTAGGAGTATTGTGAGATAAATTGATTTATCAACTCCTCAAAAGTTTTAATAGGTGGAGTGATTTTTGAAAGCCACTCCATGGATTGTACGCCTAGACTTCGTGGAAATAATCGCATCAAGTAAGTATCATCATAGGTGAATTCAAGACTCATGTTTCGGAAATCCCTAACATGGTCTATGGGATCAGTTTTTCCATTATACCTATCATACCTAGGAATTTC
>VDFB02344317.1:0-14067 GCA_007258455.2 Sequoia sempervirens
CTAATTTTTATGGATTTTTTAGGACTTTTTCTGCATTTTTTTTTAATTGAGTTTTTCAGGACTTTTGCTGATTTTTATGGAGTTTTTTAGGACTTTTTTTTTATTTTTATGGATAGAAATTCTTTAAATGAATGCTATTAATGGGTTCTTCAAACAAGTCCCCTTCTGATGTAGATAACTGATATACCCCAGAACTGTATGCTGCAATGATGGCAAATGGACCAAGCCAATTTGGTTCAAATTTTCCTTTCTTTTCCCTATCTTGCCGATTGCGTGGGTTTTCTTTTAATACTAAGTCACCTACTTGAAATGTCTGTGGCTTAACTATGTGATTATAAATACGAGACATAACTTGTTGATAACCCTTCAAATGATTAGTTGCATGTTGACGTCTTTCATCTAACAATTCCAATTCTTGTAGGTGGGATACTCGATAGTCTTCATCATTTATCAATCCCTTGAGTGATACCCGAAGCGAAGGAATTTCTACCTCTAATGGTAAAATTGCTTTTTCTCCATATACCAAGGAATATAGGGTAAGTCTTGTTGGTGTGTGAATGCTATTTCTATATGCCCACAAAGCTAGATTTAACTATACATGCCAATCACGACCAGCATCATTTACCGTCTTTTTCAAGATCCTCAGAATTGTTTTGTTTGAAGCTTTAGCTTGACCATTTCCTTGTGGATAGTAAGGTGTGGATAACTTGTGTTGGATATGAAATCTTTCCCAAAGTTCATCAACATCCTGATTCTTGAAAGGTCTCCCATTATTAGTGATGATGGAATTACGAATTCCATATCAGCATATGATGTAATTCATGATAAATGAAGAGATTTGTTTACCAGTTACAGTCGTCAAAGGAATAGCTTCAATCCATTTTGTAAAATATTTTTTAGCTATGATGATGAATTTATGCCCATTTGATGATGAAGGATGTATTTTGCCAACAAGATCTAGTCCCCACTGAGAAAAATGCCATGTCAGAATAAAAGGCTATAACTCCTATGTAGGTGCATGAATAAGATTCCCATGGATTTGGCATTTAGAACACTTCTTGAGAAAAGAAAAGGATTCTTTCTCCATGGTAGGCCAATAATATCCCATTCTAACAAGTTTCTTAGATAAGGTTAAACCACTTAAATGAGTTCCAAAAATACCACTATGTACTTTGTGTAAGGCTTTTTCAAATTCATCATGTTCAAGACATCGAAGGAGTGTACCATCAAGACCATGTCGGTAAACGATATCGACGATCAAGGTATAGCGGGATGATTGGCGTATGAAAATTTTTTTTGGTTTCAAGATAAGTTTGAAGGTAAGATGTTATCTTTCAGGTATGTATAAATTTTTCCATATAAAAGTGAATTTGAACTAGTTAAATGGCATATGAGTTGGGTCTCAGGATTAGCATAGGTAGGAGAAAACAATTGTTCCACCAAGAATTCATATTGTTTTTTATTTTCTGATAATTATAACAAGGAAGCAATTGTAGCCATTGCATCTATAGCTTTATTATCAATCCTTGGTATTTGTGAAAACTTTATTGCAACAAAATAATTTTTAAAATCATCCACCATGTTCTTGTAAAGTAGCAACTTATCATCTTTAGTCTAATAATCATCATTAATTTGATTAATGACAAGTTGTGAATCACCATAAACTTGTAGCTCTGTAATCTACCATGCCAATGCTATCTTTATACCTGTGAGTAGTGCTTCATATTCAATTATGTTATTTGTGCTGGAAAACATCAACCGATATGATTTGGGAATGGTATGTCCTTCAGTTGTGACAAAAAGAATCCCTACCCCTGAGATATGTTGTGTATAAGATCCATCAAAGTATAATGTCCATGAGTTCGTAATTGTTGTTGTGAAGACATCTGCATCAGGAAATTCAATTTGCATTGGTTTTTCTTCTTGTAAAGGTGCATCAACTAACTAATCTGCAATGACCTGTCCTTTTATAGCTCTTTGATCTACATATTGAATGTCAAACTCACTTAAGATCATTACCCATTTTGCAAGTCTTCCTGTTAAGGTAGCTTTGCTCAAGAGGTAATTTAATGGATCAATTTTGGTTATCAGCTTAACTGTGTGAGATAACATATAGTGTTACAATTTTTGGGAAGCAAACACTACTACTAGGAAGAGAAGCTTTTCAATGAAAGTATAGTTTAGTTCATGACTTGTTAAAGTTCTACTGATATAGTATATATCCTTTTACCTTAGAGATCCTCGCGTGCTAGTAATTCTCGAATACTTTATTAGAGTGCCAGGTATGAAAGGTGGCTTTGCAGGCTGGTGGATTTAAGATGTCTTGATCCCCGATTGGATATTTGCTTCACGCGCCTGGCGATTGAGACATTTTATGCAATAGATGTGTAAATGGAAAACTTTTGTCTGCCAATTGAGCTATAAACCTCCTGATGGACTGTAATTGTCCTTGCAGTGATCAGAGCTGACTAATATTTTGTTGTGGTGGCATGTCCATTATAGCTTGTACTTTTCCTGGATCAACCTCTATGCCTCTTTCTAAAACAATGTATCCTAGGATTTTTCCAGATTTAATTCCAAAGATGCATTTCTTTGGATTGAGTTGGACATTGAACTTCTCCATTCTGACAAATATCTTTGACAAGATTTCTAGATGTCCTTCTCTTGTGTGAGATTTGGCCAATAAGTCATCCACATAGTCTTCCATAAAGGTGTGCATCATGTCATGGAAAATGGTGGTCATTGCTCTTTGATAAGTCACTCCTGCATTTTTCAGCCCAAATGGCATGACATTCCAACAATAGGTACCCCAAGGGAATGTGAATGTTGTTTTATCTTGATCCTTTGGTGCAATCTTTATTTGGTTATATCCTGAAAACCCATCCATTAATGAATACATTGCATGGCCAACAGTTAAATCAACAATTATATCTATGTTTGGCAAAGGAAAGTCATCTTTGGGACATGCTTTGTTTAAATCCCTAAAATCTGTACAAACTCTAATCCTTCCATCTAGTTTAGAAATAGGTACAACATTGGAGATCCATTCTGCATAATCAATAGACCGAATGAATCCAACATCTAAAAGCTTCTTTAACTCTTCTTTAACCAATAATGCAACATGTGGATGCATTTTTCTAAGTTTTTGCTTTACAGGTTTTACCCCTGTGTTTATAGATAGATGATGCATTATCAGTTTAGGATCTAACCCTAGCATGTCGACATATGACCAAGAAAAGTTGACTTAATTCTCCTTCAAGAACTCTATGAATTTTAATACTTCGTCCCCTGTTAATGATGCTAGAAGTGGCAAGATTTTTGGTTTTTCTGTTGTACTTGTATTGATTGATTCGGTTGGTTCAATCAAAATAGCAGATCTTTCTTGATAGTGTGCAGGAAGAGTGTCAATTTTCTCATCCTTCAGTGCCTTAGAAAGGTTTTCACCATCGGATTCGCTCTTTATTTTTCTCTTTTTTTGATCTACTACTGCCATTTTTTGGTTTTCACTAATAGATCCATCTTTTATTTCATTTATTTTGCAGCTAAGAGACTTGACACACTCCCTATCAAAATCTTGAATATGAAATTCTTTGATGGAACAATTGTTTTCTTGATTATACGAACAAAGGAAATTTACAATATCCTCATCATCATGGAATGTAGGAATATGGATAGGTGCATCATTGTCCCAATCAATAAGTTCTGGATAAACTAAAGGTATGGGATCATTAGGTTGGGTAAGATCTTGAACTGTCAAAGTCATGACATGATTATCATTTTCATGATGGATAAGGTCTATGATGGCATTCTCCTATCGATTATCAATCTCATTAAAATCTGAATCATCCTCACTTGAGTCATCATCATATCATGGTACAAATTCAAGTGATTGTGTTCCTGAGCTTTCTCCTTGTATAAGAATGGGTGCATATTTATGTATGGTATCAACTTGTTTGTCTCTCCAAAATTCATCATTATGGATGGTGTCCCATTCATAGTCATTAGAATCAATGTCTGAACTATTCTATTCTATAATTGTAAAACTAATTCATAAATTTTTTGTAAAGTGACATCTTCATGGGATTTATCTGAAATTGATTCCCCTTCATGAGTTTGTTGTGCTTGTTGTGAAGTTGACTCTTTTGTATCTTTACCATATCCAAGTCTTGTTTTATCATTTGGATGTATTGAAATAGGTTGAATTGGCTCAATAATACCTTCTTTTCTTTTTCCTATAGGTCCATTTCCTTCATAGCCCATCCTTTGCATGATGGTATACCCTTTACCATATTGTTCAGTAGGTAACTTGATGTGTAATAGAGATTCATCTTCATCTTTGTATAACCAACTTAAAATGTCCCTATCTTCAGCTTCTTCTTCGATAGTGTTAGCTTTAATAAACTGTCCATCAGACTTTGTGATTGGCATAGAAGTTTGGGATGTAGAGGCTCTTGCAATCTTTTGATTTGAGTGAGTTGGTTGACCATGTGACCTCGGGGAAGGAGGTAAGCTTGAAAGGAACAGTGAATATTCACCTACTCCTTTGTCTTTTAACTATAGCTTGGTGTTAAGATTCTTTGTCAAATCTTGCAATTGGACTTGTAGATTGGAGGAAGAAACAACAAGAGCCTCCCTATTGTGTGGCACAAAGACATCTTCAGTTGCTCAAAGATTTGAACAAGTTTGAGTGCTATTATTGTCAGCTTGTATAGTTATTTCTTGTCCATCATATGGAAACTTGAGGCATTGATGGTATGTTGATGGTACTGCCTGCATATCATGGATCCATGGACGACCCAAAAGTATGTTGTAGGAAAGATCCCGATCTAGAACCTAACAAAAAGTAATTTTCTTAATAGGTCCCACTCTGATAGGTAGCATTTTTAGTCCTTTAGAAGCTCTTTCTTCATCATCATATGCCTTGATAGTTATTTTCCTTCATGGATCAATGGAATTTTTTGATATTCCTAAGGCATGTATTAACTTTAAGGTACAAATATTTAAACCAACTCCTCCATCTATTAAAACACGTCTGATTCGGTGTTTATGAATCATGACTTCAAGATAAAGCGATGAATTATGCCGATGTGATATGGAGGCATCATCCTTTTCAAAGAATGAAAGACAAGTGGGGGAAGACAAATGTCCCACCATGGCTTGAAATCTATTTACATCTAGATTAGTGTCGACAGTTGTGTTTACAAGAACTTCTAAAATATTCTTGTGTATAGGAGATATTTTTAGAAGTTCAAGAATGGAGATTTGAGCTGATGTTTTTTCTCAATTGATCAACTATATTATAACGAGTTGGAGGAGGAATAGCTTCCTTAGATGAACTCCCTTTTAAAACAACTTTTGCTTGTCCTCGCATAGTCACATTAACTTGTTGATATTCTTGTTTTTCCTTGATTTTGATAACATTAACTTGCTGATCATCTGCATATATGTGGCAAATTATGTTGTCTTCAACATTATTTATACTTTTTTCTTTAGGATCTAATGTTTCCCCCTTTTGATATTTTGGTAAAGGATCTTTGAATGCTTGATGATAATCATTGGTATGATGTCCTTCAATTGTGATAGTGCCATTGTCAATTAAATCTTGTACCAAATTTCGCAACGCTTGACAATTATTTGTTCTATGACCTTTACATTGATGATAATTACAATAATACGAGTCATTCCATGATGGTGGTTTGATCTGTGGCTCATAATCTCTTTGTGGTGGTAAGGTGATAACCTTATTATCAAGAAGTTCCTTGAGAGCAGATTCAAGAGATTGACCCAAAGTAGTAAAATTTCATCAATTTGAAAAGAATGGAAGTCTAGATGAATTTGATGTTTGGGTATTGCCAAGATTATCATGATTATCCTTGTTGTTTTGATTGGTCATGCTTTCTTGATTGGAATTTTTTCTTTGTTGATTGTTGTTTCTTTGTTGATTGGTATTTCCTTGATGGTTGTTTCGTGGAGTACTTGATAGGTTGAAAATGGATGGTTTTGTTCCGAGATTGTTTGCATCCACTATACCGTCATTGACAACATTTTTATTTTTGTTCCAAAACCTTGTTTCATCATTGTTGTTATGACTAGATGAACTTGGATTATCAAGTTTTATCACTCCCCTTTTGACCAAAGCCCCTTCAATGGCGATTGCATTTTCAATCAATTTTTCAAAGTTAGGAGGACAATGAAGATTAAGCCTATAGCTTAATTTTGGATTTAGACTATTGATGAGGATATCCATCTTTTCCTTTTTGAGAATAGCATGGGAATATCGTACAAACAATTTTCTCCATCTTTGCAAAAATGTACTGAAAGATTCCCCTACTTTTAGTTTCACTTTACAAAGATCAAGCATGGTGATTTGGTGTTGAATGTTGTAAGAGTATTGTGATATAAACTCATTTAAGAGCTCCTCAAAATTTTTAATGGGAGGGGTAATCTTTGAAAGCCACTCCATATATTGTGCACCCAAACTTTGTGGAAACAATCACATTAAATAGGTATCTTCATAAGCAAATTCTAGACTCATATTTCAAAAATCCCTCACATGTTCAATGGAGTCAGTATTTCCATTGTACCTATCAAATTTAGGAATTTCACAATGTTTTAGAAATGGAATCATTTGGAGACTCCTATCAAATGGATAAGGACATATGTCTTCCAAAGTATACTTCTTTGTTGCACCCCCTTGCATCTCCTTCATTTGTCATTGTAATTCTTTTATCTGTTGAGTAAGGGCACTAAAGTCATTAGGAGGAGTTTCAGGATTTTCTTTAATTCCTTCTATATCAAAATCAGCTAGTAACTTAGCTCTTTGATTAGCCAATGAAAGGAAATATTTTTCCCTGTTTTGTTCTAAAATCCTTTCTATAAGTGTATGGAATTGGGGATCTTGTTCTGCTTCTTGAAGTTTTTCTTCTGTTATGTCTTCAACATGAAATGGATTCTCTTCCTTCTCACTATTATCACCCATTTTTCTTATTTCACTTTCGTCATTTTCTGTGTTTTCGAGATCTTGTTACAACAGGCATATGCTTTACTTCAAATTCTACTAAATTTTGATCAAAAGAATGAAATAGTGCAGTTTTTTATGGATATGAAAGTCAAGATAGAATGAAGAATCTATGACTTAAAAGCTTTCTAATCTTGTGTTTTCCCTAAGTGAAAGGATGAAAATCCTGTTTGTGGGAATTTAAACAAAAGACCAAGAAAATTGATTTTTCACTTTATGAAGTTTGATCGTAGCTTCGTAAAAAGATGGTTTTGTGAGAAATGCCTAATGTGATTGATTTCTCTATTGCAAAAATTGATTTGGACGAGTAGAATATTCAATTGCAAGTTGGGGAATATAAGAAGAACGAATATGCTGACTATGGTTGTGCCTTTGAGAAAGGGCTCTTCTTTGAAAGAAAGCTCGTGAATATAATGGTTCTACAACATAATCATCAATGTAACCTCTAACACAATCATGATATTGATGGATAAAGTTTCTATGTTTAAGTAAAACCTTTCGACTTTGGTACAAAATCATCTTTTCTTCAATAGTTTCTTGAAACTAAGTGATTTCTTTGGCTTTTTGATTCGTTTGAGAATAGACTTCTTAACAAAGGTTGTGGATCTCCAATCTCTTATCATGAGAATAATCAATGTAATTGTGAGTTTTGGATGATCTTTACTGAATTAATGATTTTGGAATACACAGTACTCAAATGAGAATAGATGTTTTTAAGAGTTGTAATCTAAACAAATAGTTTATGTTCAAAAGAACCACGTATGGTCCTATTTTCACTAGTTTAATAAACAAAAATGCACTTCAGATAGACTCACTCTTAAGGTCAAAAGGTCATCGTTATACTCAATAGCCCATAGCTTAAAATTGCATGGACTCACACAGCCTTGTCACCCCCTCGAGAGCGCCCATATTTTTTGTCTTTTCTAGGTGCATACTCAGAGTGACGGAAGTGGATACCGAATCCCCTAAGCAAATAGTCCTTGGCAATTATATGGTGAGTTTCTTGGGGGAAGATTCTTCCCTCCCCTTGCACTCACGAAAGACATATAATGTTCGTTATCGACTACTGATACTACACTAGGTTCTTAGTAAGGGTTTCCATTCAAGACAAAGAATAATAAACTCCCTCAGGAGACCTCCCAACCTTTAGAACAAAGGTTTTGGGGATGGTTATCTTGCATACTACCAGCAAAAGAGCATTTCCCCATATTTTCTTTAAATTTTATAGTGGGGTGGAATAGCCTAGCTTTGGCTTGAACCCACTTGAGTCGTTCCTCTTGGGTGAGTACTTTTTCCCACAAGAGCAGGCTCTCTAAAAGGTTTTAAGAAAACTTAAAATTACATGAAATAAAATAGATGAGTCTTGCATTTTGATCACCCAGTTAAGAGGAGAGCATAAGCCTATCACCGTTCAATCACAACAAGCAAGAGTTCAATTTTAAGCCCAAATAAACAGTTTTCTATATTAGGTGAAGATATTGCTTCCCAAAAATATGATGTTCTTTTTAGTCCAAAAATAAAAATTGAAGTGACTATCCTAGGATTACTTGATTCTAGTTAAGTGACTATCCTAGGATTGCTTCATTCCAATTAAGTGACTATCTTAGGATTGGTTTATTCTTTTAAAGCTCTTACTGGCTGCAGTCGCGTCGGATCTAGTCAAATTTCTACTTAATTACAAATTACAGTTGTAGAATTTCAAATTAAAAATGTGCTAAAATAAACATAAAGGGCCTTATAACATAATTAAAGAGTGCTGCAAGATCATAAAAGGGCGCTGAGGAATCTCTAAAGGGCGCTATGAAATCTAGAATGGGTGCTATGAAATATACAACAGGCACTATGAAATATAGAACAAGCGTTGTGAAATCTAGAATGGGCGCTATGAAATATAGAACGAGCACTATGAAATCTAGAACAGGCGCTATGAAATATAGAACGAGAGCTATGAAATATAGAACAGACGCTATGAAATATAGAACGAGCACTATGACATATACAATGGGCATCGTAATAGAGTTAAAGAGCATTGAACTAGATGTGAAATGCATTGAAACATGTTCAATGCACTAATACATTGTTCCAGCCGTGACCTGTCAAAAAAATCTACAAAAAGATGTTAAAATTGGGGCAAGAGCCCCACAGTGGGCTCCAAAAATGTGTGTGAGAATTGTTAGTATCAAAAAAAAAATTATAAAAATAACACACCAATGCAACATTAAACTAAAGAAAGCAAGATAAATTCAATTCAAAGAAAACAAACAAACTAAGCTTTTTCAGAACCGTTCCATTATCCTTTATCTACAGTGATTCACTTGAAGCTATTGCTCTTAGTTTGTGTAAGAAAAGCTTCTCAGAATGGCAACCTGAAGAATGAGTATGCAAAGGAAGAATCATTCTCTATCCTATATGCTAGTGGAGTGAAATGTTGATGTACGGATATGCACAGGGGCTATAAATTATGCATAGGGGTTGTGGATTACGAACACTATTGAAGCTATAATATGAGATGGATAGGCCATGATATGGAATGCTGACATGCTAAACTATGCTATGCTATGATTTTAGAATGCTTATGGATGTTGGAAGGTTATTTGGCTATAGTTTTCCTGTATAAAACCTTCTCTTGTTTTTAGAGACCTAGCAATCCCTTTTATAGATTTTCACAAGCAAGAATCTAGCTGGCAAAGATCAATGGCTATAAGATTGTCTGGTAACTTTGAATGGTGAGAGATGAAGAGGTTGAGAGGAAGATGGAAGATGTTGGGAGGTTGGAGAGAAGAATGGAGATTTGTCTTCAACCCACAGGACCAAGCTTGCTCAGAACAGAGAAATTTATTTTTTTGTTTTTGCAGTTTGTTTCACGGTTGTTGAAGATAAATCCAAAATTAAATTAAATAAATAAATTTATTTAATTTTATGTGAATTATGGGAAATTAAAATATTTTTGAAATATTTGATGTGAGTGGACTATAGAAGACTCAATTAAATATTTAGAATATTTAATTGTGAATGAATCTTAGAAGAATAATATTTAATCTTTATTTGAATAAAGTATTCAAGCCAAGATTATGTGATAATTAATATAAATAAATCATAATGTTTATTTAATTAATTAAGATATAGAAAAAAAAGAGTGATTAAATAAATTTATTTATTTAATCAAAATGAAAGAATGAACAATATAAATAAATCATTTAAATTTATTTATGCGCAGATTGAATTCAGAGATTTAATTAAATATTTAAAATATTTAATTAATTACCAAACTATTGTGATGTGACTATTTTTAAGTATATACACTTTCAAAGATGTGGACCAACCAAAATTCGATGAAAAACCTCCAAGAGTCAAAATCTTATGCAGTTCCAATTAGAGGTTCCTTTGGTCCTACAGTACCTTGTGAAATTTTTATTTGATCAACACAAGTCACATAAAAGGTCCCACAAACTATGCATGTTGAATTGCTTGTTAGCTATTTTGAACTATAAACCCAATGTTGCTTCTAGTCATGATGATAACTTTCTAAAAACTAATTCATATATGTGTGAGCTGTTATAGGACTCTAGTTCTCTGTTGCAAGCTAGAATATGATAGGGTGCCTGGGATGTTATTGCATTAAACACTCAATGTTGTTTGATAAGTAAGTCACACACTTTTTAGGGGTTAGGGAGAAACCAAGGCAATCCAGCTCAACTTATGAAATCCATGATGAATCCTCTACCAATCTTCCCTTCCACTTAACCAAGTATTCTTCATGCTACTTGGTTCTAGCACAATGCCCAATTATAGTGTCCAAAATCTTATTTATTTCATCATGTTGTTGATGTAGTATCTATAATTTGTAGTGATTTTTTGCAATGTTGTCACTTGATTGACCTTTATGGTATTAGTGGAGATCAACAATGTTGAATATTAGTGATATACCAAGTTCTTTTGGTAACTCAACCTCATAAGTATTCTTTGAGTCAAATTTCCTAAGAATCTTACATAGGCTAAACTTCCTCATCCTCAACTTGTTGTATGTACCTACTAGTAATATTTCTTTTCTAAGATATACTATGACTTCACCCTCAACAAAAAATTCCTTATCTCTTCTTTTCATCTACCTATTATTTATATTTGTTGTGCATTAAATATCCAAGTTTTTTCTAAACTTTAATGTGTATTGTCTTCATGTATTCTACATGTTTCTTTTCTACCATTATGATGTCTCTAAGTTCCACTACTCCTCTATGCTGCAATTTGGTCACAATTTCAAATTATGTCTTTTTTTACTTCTAGGCACTACTATATTATTGTATGTAAACTATACTTGTAGTAGAATTATATCCCAACTTATTGGCTTATATCCTACCAAACATTACAATGAGTTTCCCAAACTCCTACTTATCAAGTTTATGTAAATTTCCATCAATCTAGATGGGTGAAATGATGAAATGGATTTTAGGTTTATCTTCATATTCTTCCATAATGTTCTCTAAAAACATCCTATGAAATTTGTGTCTCTATTTGAAAGTTCTATACTCTATGGTAATCCCTACAATGTCATAATCTTCTTAAAAATAGGTCAACAATGTGTACAACATCACGTGTCTTCCTACAAGGAATGAAATATGCTATCTTAGGAAAATTTATCTACTACCACAACTATAGAATCATGTCCCCTCTAACTTTTTGGAAAGCCTAGTATGAAATTCATGCTCATATCCTCCCAAGAATTCTCCAATACAATTAGAGGTTGATATAGCTTAGTATTTTGGATACTCCCCTTTGAAATCTGAGAAGTCTTACAACTTTGAACAAGCTTCATTACATCCTTATATATTTTAGGCTAGAAATAATTCTCACTTACCAAAAGCAATGTCTTATCAATGCTAAAATATCCTAAGTTAATCCACCTCTATGTTTCTCATTAATCAAGTTCTCTCTCTTTGATCTCCTACGAATGCACAATTTATTTCCTTTGAATAGTATGCACCATGGACTAAATAAATTAATCTGGTCATTTACTCAATGTCTATTGAAATTATTTCTCTACTTTCTTTCCAAGATTCTATAAAATCTAGGTCATCCTCATACATATGTTTGAGTTCTTCAAACCCCATTACTACTACTCTCGTATTCATTAACAAGTTCCTTCTACTAATTGCCTATTCAAAATTATTTGATTTGTCACTCCTATGTTTCAACATAAATATTGGTGTAGTCACGAATTGAGGATCTAGAAAGAACTATCCAATCATGCAGGTTAAAGTCAACACAGTGGAAACAACATAAGAAAATACTCATAAAACAAATATCTTTATTGATTCAATAACTTGTAGTCTTACATGCCTCACACGCAAAATGATTAGGGCTCACAAGCCCATTGCAAGGGAATTACAACATTACAACTAGCACAAAGGCCTTATTATAGCCCCACAACTAGGAAGATCAAAATATCTAAGCTCTAATCATGAAATCCTAACTCTAACTATTTTCCTATGAATTACAATTAATCTTAAATATGATTCTCTAATTCCAATAATGGCCTATGTTAGCCTCAAGGGTTTCAAATCCCAATGAATTATTAAGCATGTAGGTCAGCCTCAAACATGAAAGATAATCCTTCGATAAATAAAACGTGTGTGGATCTCTAAGAAAGATCCCCTTGGACCCAAAATGCATGTATTGTGTTTCATTAAGCTCCACATGCTCTGAAATAGGTTCGCACAATGAATTCTAGATCAGGTTGACCTCAAATGCTTTGATTGAGAATGACTATGAAATTCTAAGAGTGATAACTTTCTGAAAATGAATGCAAATTTCCTAAAATATGGATATGATGTAGATGGTCTCGTGTAGATTCTATATCCTACTCCATGAGTTTAAAAATGACAATGTGGTAAAAAGTGAAATGAAATACTGAAACTAATATAAACTTAAATGTAAGAAAAGAAATATTTTTGGTTGATATAATATTGCTTTACAACCAGGGATGCACTTGCATCTGACACGTGGGGTTGGAAGAAAAGTGATTCCCTCACTTTCTAGGGGCTAGAGGAAAACCAAAGTGGTCCACCTCAGCCTAAGAAATCCATGATAAATCCTTCACTAGTCTACCTTTCCATTATGTACTTGTATTGCTTGTTCCTACTACTCCTTTCAACTTTGGTATCTAAAATTTGTTCAATCTCCTCCAAATATTTTTTTCTCATTTCCACTAGATTGTCCTTCATGATACTCATATATGTCTACAACATTGAAAATAGGTGATATACCAAGTTTCTCCAATAACTCTCATTCATATGCATTTCTAGAATTGAAATTCCTTAGAATTTTACATGGTCCAAACTTCCTCATCTTCAACTTATTGTATGTTCCTACTAGAAATATTTCCTTCTTGAGGTATACCATAACTTCATCTCCAACTACAAATGCATTATGTATCCCTTTATTGAATCTTCCCTCTCCTTTTACTTATTGTTCATGTACTCCAAGTGTTTCTAGACTTGATTATGTAATGTTTCCATGAATCCTACAAACTCTTCTACTTTTTCACTCCTCTTAATCTCCATACTAATGTCTCTGAGCTTCACAAATACTCTAGGATGCACTCATGTTACAATCTCAAATGGTTTCTTCCTTGTACTCTAATATACTAAATTATTGTATGCAAACTCTCCTTGAGATAGAACTATGTCCCAATTTCCTACCTTACCTCCAACCAAACATCTCAATAGGTTACCCAAAATTTTGTTTACTACCTTTGTCTGTCCATATTTTTGTGGATGATATGTTGAACTAAACTTTAGATCTATATTCATATTCTTCTCCAATATCCTCTAAAAGTATCCAATGAACTTGGTGTCCCTATCTAAGACTATTCTCTTTGGTAATCCATGTAGTCTCACAATCTCCTTGAAAAATAAGTCAATAACATGCACATCATCATTAGTCTTTTTGCAAGGAATGAAATATGTCATCTTAGAAAATCTATCCACCACTTCAATTATAGAATCATTTCCTTTCTATGTTCTTAGTAATCAAAATATGAAATCCATACT
>VDFB02344318.1:0-19658 GCA_007258455.2 Sequoia sempervirens
CCTAGATCCCTTTTCCGCGCATCACATTTTAGTGAGCCCAATGTTTTTGCATTTTAATAACTCTTGCAATATTACTTAGGTCATGTTGAAATATGAATACAACTTTAAAAAAACATTGAATTTATAATTTTATGCATGAATTTTTAGATAAAAATCATTGAAAAGGTAGTTATTTACATAGTATTTTCAATCCAAAACATAAAAAAAATAATTTCAATTGTTGCAAAGTATATGCACTCAATTATTACACTATAAAATCTTTTTTTCATATCGTTTAGGTCATTTGGTTGACTCCCATTCAAAGGTTAAGCCTCAATTATATGGTTATGCATCTTGTTAGAAGGAGCATAGATTCATCACTTATCTACTTAGGGTTATATCACTATTCTTTTTAGAAGGCTTCTCAAATTATTTATTTTTCTTCTTCTGACAATGTGCAGTAATGTCTGGTGGTGTCTCCTTTGGGTTATGTTCCTCCTTCAAATCCATCGATTCATGTTGCGCTTGATGATCCTTCTTACTAGCACCCTCCTTGTAAGAGTCACTCAAGGAATCAATCTCCTCAGATCACATACAAAACAAAAATATCTTTCTAAAAGTGAGAAAATCAAGGGCACAATTTTTTCGATAAGGAATGTAAAATAATATTGATAATTAGTGACCAATGAATATGTCAAATATACAAATGAGGTTTTTCTTCTATAGGAAAGGTTGAGAGGTAAGACAAACTAGGATGATGGAATGCGTCTTAATTCTATGACATGATACAACTATAGGATAAGATTGCATGTGCACAAGAAGCTTATAGAAATAATTCCAAAGCCCTAAGAAATTTTGGCATATGAAAATGTGCGAATAGATCCTAACTAATGACTGTTTAGCTAATGTAGCGTGTTCACACTACAAATGATGAAAACAAATCAGAAAGAACCCTGTTCAAACTACCACACTCTCTTAAGTGCAATTTACTCATCTGGAATGAAGAAAAAATTCATATGATACAAATATGGCTGAGGCCATATTAGGTTCCCATGTACAAATAAAATCCCTCATAAACGAACAAAGGAGAAAACCCAATGTGAGAATACTCCTCATGAAAAGAGAGAAAATACAAAATTATTACAAAGAAGGATGACAAATGCAAAACCCCATGTGAGTAAAAGGTCCACTGGTTAGAGATTAGAAGAGAGACCATGGAGCCCCCTTCAATGTACAATTTGTGTCAATGGTAGCCACTCAAAACTAGATGTATAAGATGGTCCATGATCACTGAACAACTTTTCAACTTCAAAACCTTGTAGATATGGCCTCACATGTCCAATTCTGATATGTTAAAAGGATAAATTAGATTTATTGGATAGCTTGAGCTAAATGGTGAGTTCATATTCATAGCAACAAGCTCCAAAATGAACCTATAATACAAAGCCACAAAGAGTAAACCCCTCCAAATATTATATCGCTATCAAGGTTTTACGATTCTAAAATTCATCGTATGATGCAAGAGAAGATCATTCACAGATGTCCAAGATTCACCAAAAGTTAGAACCAACAAAATATCATGACCAAATAACTCTCAAATTTGAGAAGGAGGTTTGTATATCTAAACCTCTAATACCATGTTAGAGTCACTCAAGGACCCGACCTCCAAGGTTCACCTGCAATAAAAAAAAACTGTCCTTTTGCAAGATAGAAAATCAAGAGCATAGTTTTCCAATAATGGGTGAAAAATAAAATAGGTCAATAGTGACTAAAGAAAATTAAAAATGTATAAATGAGACCTTTCTTATATAGCCATCGTTGAGATGTACAGAAGACTAGGATAGAGACGAGTATCTTAATCATTTGACATGGGGACAATTATAGAATAAGTTCACATGTGTTCAAGAAACTACTAGAAAGTTTCCTAGAGACCTTCATAAACTTAACATGCAAACATGTGTGAATAGGTCCTAACTAATCACTAGTCACATAATGTGCCTTGTTCGCAATAAAAAGAGGGAAACTAAGTAGAAAATACCCCTATTCACGCTAAGCAGTCTTAGATTTATTTGTATTAGGTCTTCTAGAGTAACCCTTAGTAAATTTTCACCCATTATGGCCTTAAGATCAACTCATTTGATATAATCATCCTAATATTTATCTTCCCCCTCTTACTCCTTAGGATTCTATTCTTCCATAGCCTCCTACGAGCCTATCTTCTTGTTGGTGTCATCCACCTCCCAGGAGCCCCATCTGCAAAAATAACCTTCATAGAAAGCGAGAGAGGCAACACAAGGCCATTTCACCAGAAAAGAGTGAATAAAAATGAGATGAGTAAACTACATATCGTACAACCTTTTAAAGGCAAGAAATATAACACGGGTGAGAAAACTACTCTACGAGAAAAAGCCATCTGAACTAATTACTGTAAGTTAAACTTAAATACACTAGCACCCCCACCCCCCCTTAAGTGCAAAGTTAAGGAGAATGAAGATGCAAAAAATGAAAAATCCAATATGGGTCCTGCCTACACAACCACATTAGGTACCCATTTACAATGCAATCTCTCACAACCGTAGAAAAGGAGAAAAACCATGTGGGAAAAAACCCCTCTCCAAAAAAGAGAAAAGAAAAACAAGACAAGATGCACAGATGGAGGACACAATCATACCCCCCAAGGACTACATACATCATGTACATACAATCAATGACCCCCCCATAAGAGGGAAAGAGAGATACTATATAGCACCCCACAATGTGTAATCACTTGCAAGAATGGTAAGTGCTTGAAGAAAAAACATAATCCAATGTTCAAAGACAACTTGTCTCTCTTTTGGAAGAAACAAAACCAAGTACAAATGCAGGTATGCTTCCCACTCTAGATAGGAATTAGCAAATGAAATCCAAATGTAGGATGAAAATGTCTCTAAAATCTACTCATATGTCACCAAGACCTTGGAAGATGTTGCCATGAACCAATCAAGAACATGCACAATCACAATAAAAGGTGACAAACAAGGTACCACTGGAAACTGGATATGAACATTCGCCAATATTATTGAGATGGAGTGACAATAGTTGTATGACAACTATCATTAAATAGAAGGGATATACCCTCAAATGTGTCTTCCAAGCCATAAATGTGAGATTCTAGGAACAATAAAGCAATTTCTGACAAATAAGAATCCCAATCAAGAAGACAATGATAATCTTGTTGCTCAAGAATGATAGGAGCCTCAATCAATGACTCTACACACTGAATCACTAAAGGTGAAGGTAATTCAACTGTCCCTAATGGAGAAGAAGGAGCATCTGAAGATTCAAAGTATTACAAAACTTCAAACTCCTACATAGTAGCATGATCATAGGGTATCCTATCTGAATTTAAATGAAGAGCAACAAGACAATTTGAAACAAGATCATCTAGGAATAGCTGAGTATCAGGATCTCCATGTATTTCCCAAATTTTGGTCCAAAGAATATGAGGACACTCAAAATGATCAATAGCATTCAAAGTGACATCATCAATATGCATTGCAATAACTCCTAGGACATGTTCCCTTTTTCAATTCCATGCAAATTTTCTTACTATCAGTACTAGGAGGGGAACAAGATTATATAAATGTGGCAACAAATGAAGCCATCTAAGATGTTTTTTGATACCATCTCTCGATTGTTTATAGTTTCCCCTTTTCAACATAATCACAGTAGGATGAAATGAAAACCCCATAATGAACTATGAAAAATCTCCAATAATACAAAGACATTAACCTTCAACAATAACTAGAAACTCCCAAAAATGATATATATTGCAAAGCCTTCCCAAAATACTTTAAGAAGCAATACTACAAAAAGGGTTAAGAATCTGAAAAAATTGAGCAAATATTTAAACACCTTACTCAACTTTTTGTGGCAAGTTCCTCTGACAAATCACCAAAGAAAATCTCCAAATCATCGCTCCAAGCACGCAAACAAGATAACCTTGTGTGAGACTTGCTCACAACAATCAAAGCCACAGACTTGTATATGAACACCGAATGATACCATGACCTGAAGAATGTGGTATAAATATTCCCAAAAACAACTTCAAAGAAGCTTGTAGCCTGAAACCCTAAATAAATATTTGGTGAAAATCTTAAAAAAAGTATATCCTCTAGCAATAGAAAACATCGAGCCCTCCTCTCACGTTTCAAATGCCTAGTCAGTGAGGAAAATCGTACCCTATGAAGAATAGAGATAATTCATGCCACCTATTCGTTGGAATGGAAACTCATGGAAATACTCTGCCTGCTAAATCACAACAATATCCCCATGCTTGGGACCCAGAGCAACTGTAGGGTGTTGTTCAACAGAGCTTTGAAAATGGGGGGAGAAAGAAAATGGGTGGAGCCGAGCAGTTTTCAGGAGCATAGAAAGAATGCCAAAGCCTGGGAAAGAATTGAAAAGGGAGGCTTAGTCCCGTATTTGGAAAAGCTCCATGGTACTGACAAGGGGATGTTGGACTATTTTGTAAAAAATTGGAAAAATGGTGAGATTATGTTGTTTGGCAGGAATGTTAAGCTAAATGAGGATTTAATCAGTGAGATAACTGGTCTTTCGAAAAAAGGTGTGAAATTTTATCGGGACCATCGGTTCTCTAATGAAGCAGTCATTAAATTTCCTAAAAAAGACAAGGAGAAGGCTAAGTTGGTTAAGGTTGCCAATAGCTACTTTGATGTGGAATCCATCAAATCTATTTGGAGGAAAGTTTTAAGAGTTATTATGGAGTATATCACGGTTGATGGGCGCTTCACCAGAGTGTATGGTTACCACTTTGCCATTCTGAACCACTTCCATCACAAGGTTCGTATCTCTCTGCCTTTTTACTTATTCTCTTCTTTGAAGAATTTTCTTAATGAAGTTGAAAGAAACCCTAGGAGGACTGCTATTATTCACCCTGGTCTTGTCAGGCTCATATTTGAGCATTATCAAAATTTGCCTGCTTTGCTTAAAATTGTTGATATTGGAGAATTGGATGATGAGGATACAAAAAGTAGTAGGGAGAACGACCCCCAGGCCCCCCCTGCTTGTGCCCATGTTGGTCCTAATTCCAATGCTCCCCAGTCCCTATCTTGTCGGAATGCCCTTAAGGATTCTGCTTCGCCGTCATGTCCTAAGTTGTAGCCTCTGCATGAGTGCCCTAGCCCAAGATTTGCCTTGCCGCCTTGTCTTATTCCCCAGCCGTCTCCTGGCTACCCTACTCCGGGTTTGGTCTCTAGTTTCAAAGGTACCTCTGTTAAGAAACTTGTCTCGTATTCTGGGAATTCTATGGAAATTCTTTCTGATAAACCTATGGTCAGTAAGGAGTCGGCCCCTAGTGCCCCTGCGTCTGGAAGATTTGGTAATGCCCCTCTTGATTCCCCTAATCAGGATGAAATTAATTCAGCCCTAAATAAGCTCAAGCCTAGGACATTGTGAGTGTGGCAGAAAAAAGTACGGATGGCCTTTTCACTATTCTCAAGTGGACCCAGAAGGAAGTCTATGATTTGAAAGGCCGTAATATAGATCTAAGCAATAGGGTCATGGATTTGGAGCAGAAGATTAGCTGGAGTCGTAAAGAGATTGAAGGACAGGAAACCCCCTTACCAAGGAAAAGATAGCATTCGCAGGAGGAAAGATTGACTAGTATCGAGTGCAATATGTCCAAGATAGGCCAAAATATTAGGGCCATTGTGGCGAACAATCACAAAATTTCTAGGCATAACACCATTATTATCAATGCAATGGTGGAAAAGCTCAAAAAAAATCAAAAGGGTTCATTGGTCGTGGATTTGGATGCGGACAGAGGATGCTGTAGATCTACTGGTGAAGGGATTTCGACTCATACCTGAGCTAACACTAAGAGGAAGACCTCGACTTTGTCACATACGGCTCAAATCCTCAAGCAGGGGTTACAGGATATGAAGGATGTTGAAAAGGAGGCTAAGGAGTTGTTGAACACCTTGGAGTAGTGCTGGGGTGTTTGTTTCTGGCTTTTTGGGCGGTCCTTTTTTGGACCCTGTTGTCTCTTTGTGCTGTCGTTTCCTTTTTTGGGACAGCCGTCTATTTGTTTGGACTTATTTTGTTATCTTTTGTTGTTTAAACTCTGCGGTTTCAGGTCCCTGTAAAACCTATTTTTTCCTTTTCAAAAACAATATCCCCATGCTTGGCAATGTTCCCATATCTCTTCACAATGATCAAAACCGTTGTTCAAACCAACGATCGAATTGACCAATCCCACAGTCATCAAGGAAAAATCGCACCTCCAAAACATATCAGTGACCTCCAAATTCAACCGCTTGTCAGTGAGCATAACTAGGCCACCTGGGAGGTGAATCACATGTCCTCCTAAAGAGAAAAATTGGCTAATCAATATGTGTGCAAGCTGCTTTAGAACAGTGAGATCGACTCTCTCAGAAAGAGAAAAAAACCTCTGCAAAAAAAAGACCCTCCAAATGACTTTGTCGTGGCTCCTCCAATCGCCAGCAGTAGATGATAGATTCGTTGGCTCCACACTCACAGGAAGCCTTGGAAATTATGAATTGGGTCTTCAAAATATAATCACGTGCCTTCAGTTACTGATCGTAGCCTCGCCAATCTGCCAACAAATCACTTCTTTTGGAAAAAATATGGCCTCCCAACAGAAATTGTCACTCCAAAGACAAAGAGCGTCAGCGTGAGGTGTGCAATCCTTTAATCACAATTGACCCTCTCTCATTTAAAGGCTCGATAAATGCAACATTTGTGTTTTCTTGAAACAAATGTGGCCTCCCAAACTATACAGAATGTCAGAAAACCACAAAATACGAGCCAAAGCAATTTTCACAAACCCTACTAAATTGAGAAAGTAATAAAATTCGAGAAGAAAATCTAAGTGTCAAACCTATGATCTTTGCAAGCGTACACGAAGACTAAATCTGGTAATCTTGAAAATAGCTTCCGGTAATCTTTCTCTTCGTCAAATCGTGAGTGTACAAGACACAGAATATTGGAGAGAAAATTCAAAGATCTTTCCACACGACCAGACAATAAATCAATAGCAAAGAAAATTGCCAATGCTAGCAAAAAAATGAATAACAAGAAAATCATGCCACAAATAGCAAAAATCATTCCCATCAAAGAATTCAATCTTCTAAACTCTTCCATAATGAAGATGAAGAATAATCAGAGATCGGGCAATTTTGAAATTTAACAAATTTCAAATCTCGAATAATCTCTAGTAAATAATGACCTCAAACTCTTATGATGAAAACTCTCAATGGCAAAAGAAGGGGAAGGTTGAAGGCTCTAATACAATGTAGGTTTCATCCACCTACCGAAAGCACCATCTGCAAAAATTCAACCATAATTTTGTATCACATTCTTTTTGTGGCATATCTCCATGCATAGATGATATAGAGAAATTATTGCTCCGCATCTTTTTTCTTAGCCAGTCAACCTTTCTTTTTGAACTACAAAATATAATAGCTTGAGTGATTGTAAGTGTATCATAAGGATCACGTAGGATGTCAAACTTCCATTCCTCCCTTTCAATAGGAACAAAAAAATTATGTTTAACAATATATTATTGAATTGAATACTCCAAGTTGTTTTTGATCAATCTATGAGTAACAATAGAGAGGGATTACAATTAACAATGAACTTATGTGGACCTATAGAACATGAATTAAATAGTGCAAGTGGAGTGGGAAGTTGGAATCTAATAGTTGAAGTCTTCAATTGATTAGGCTAGTAGTGTGAGGAAACAACCTTAGAGTTTTAAATTCCTAATCTATATTGGCAACATGGACAACAACTTAAACCCCACAAGGCACGCTTATTGATAAAAAAATGAGATGAAATGATCAAGCGAAAGCATGCATTCACCTAATAAATACCTACTTTCTAGGTATGTGTGAGTCTATGAATCTGTTGAGAACCTCTAATATCAATCTGGACTAAAACAGAGTGATTCAGAGCCTGAAATAAACACTTGGTAGATTGTAGGACGACCCTTTTCACTTTTAGAGGCTAATGTGTGGAATTATCCACCTGGGGTGACTGTGTCTTTGTCAAACAAAGCTCTACAGCTTCTAGAGGGGCTAAATCATTAAATAATATTTATTGTTTATCTCAATCACTTTCTTTCATGCTCATTATATTTCTCTAAACTAGACATACAATCTAGTTTGTGTGAATGGAAACCCTAAGAAATAAAGCTTAAACGGGGGAGTCTCCCTGAGTCAACCCACTTATAATGATTTAATTGAACATTTGAAATCAAAATAATTTTAGAATAAAAAATCATTTCATTGGTGGAGCCCACATGGTTGCAATTGATACCTCATGGGGTCTCAGGGTTATAAATCAAAAACTTTACAAATGGCATCATCTTGTTAAAGTGAGAATACTTTATAAACATGACACCAAATAACTACAAAGGCTTCTCATAAAATGTGACTTTTCCCTAAAAAATTATGAAAAACACACAAAATGGGAAAATGGAGAATGACAACCACATGAAATGTAAAATGGGTTAATGCAGCTTGTTAAAAGTGGATAAGGATTTTGCAAGAAGAATGCCTTTCCCATAAAATCTTGCAGTATACTATAGCTAGCTAGACTTTAATTAGGACACGGTGTGCCTCCTTTTTGAAAGAGAAAAATATGGATTCTTCTACGAGTCTAATGTTCTCGACCATGGTGGAACCCGCCTTACCTAGATTGAACTACTAAAATTCTTGAATTAATAACCAACCTAAATTATAGCTTGATTTTCATGCAGGAGATCTAGGGAATCATTTTCTTCTAGGTTTGGTGCTAGCACCATGTTATGTAGGTTGTTCCAATCAAAATCCTTTCCAGTTTTATCCGTGCTTCTGTCCATCCGTAAATTTAATTCTTCGAGCAAGACGGTTGCTGCCATAGTTCAATTCTCGATTCTTATTGTGGCATGATTGTTGGATGGAGGAGATCTATCCATGTGTCACAATCTTGTTGATTCTAGGCTCCCTCCAATTATTTTTTAGATATGCAATTTTATATAAGAGTTTGGTCTGTAAGAAACATTCATGATTGTGTTTGCTCAAAGATAGTTCGAGGGGACAAATTATTGAAGGTGGGGTTTTATCTTGATGTATTCACATTGTTAAGGAACTTTGAAAAGGTACAATCACATTGATTCCTCTCTAGATTTCAAATGTCTCCTTGGTGGACTATGATATTTGATGGACTCATGAGAGTGTGTCTCGTGACTACTCATGTGACATTCAGTGTCATCATGTATTGAGTATTTTCTAGTGTTGAAACACCACAAGCCATTGCACATATTCGCATTGGGCTCTTCTTTAGAGCATGTAGATTATCTTTGAGCTATTGCAGAGTTACAAGCATGCTTGAATGCATGGTGAATTTTAAACTTGTGTGTTATATTGATATGTAGAGGTGCAACATAGTTGTCTTTCTGGTTTATGCAAACTCTTTTACTCTTCTCTTGCACTAAATTTGTTTCCAAATTGACAGGCATTGGTGTTGATGACCTAATGATCAATCCTTCATTTAAAAATTAAAAAAAAACTCTTTATACACCTTAGGTTTATTTATTGGAGGCACAATGTAGGGGATGTAATGTTTTTGCGAGGTCGTGTTCCAAGCTTTCCCACAGAGAAGCAAGAGTGTCGATCTCATACAAGCTCCCATGGACATTCTAGGAATGTATCGTAACCATTGATGTTGCTAAATAATACATTAGATGCGTGCGGTTTGGAGGCCTCGGGTTTCATGAAACACTTTTGCCCGGGTAGTTGCCTGTGACTTCTCTTCTCGTGGTTGCCTCCGTTCTTCTTCGTCTCTCATTCTTCTTCTCTCAAAGGGCTGCTTTTAGTCGAAAACTCTCCTCGACGTCGGTGTCCTGTTTCCACTTTAAGAGCGTAGTTTATTTGCACTTGTGTAAGACTAGCGTCTAGAATATCTTATAGTAAGAGGTATTTTCATAACGAATCCTTGGTTATAAAACAAATTTTTTGATCGTCCTCGGTATGGTATAAGTTCCACATGCTTTCGCGATGAGTTAATGCAAATAGTGTTAGAATTAAAACTGCGTCGATCAAGCATCACAAATCAGACAACAGAAAGTTGAGGCTGTAGTGAGGATAAGAGTTTGTATTGATTAATCACATGTAACATGTATGTATAGCTTTGTACAAGGATAAAGGCTGAAAAAAGGGGCCGTCTCTGTCTATTAACAATTGATCAGAAAAGCCTGCTGGCAAATTTGGAGGCAGAATCTGCAAGAGGAGAATGAGAATCGCGACCCAGCTGCAAGGCCAATCTCCAATGGAATAGCTCTCCGTTTTCTCTCACCTCTGAATTCAACCTTGACTTGTCAAATATTTACAAAACTAGGGTTTCTCAGTTTCAACCAAATCAACACGATTCATCAAAATTTTGTGATCGAAAAGTGGTTTTCATTGCTTATTTGGTTTGAGAACTATAAATTTTAAATGTGCTTCATTTTAAGTCATCGTCTAGTTTAAATAGAAACTAAAAACACATAGTGAATCATTATCAAAGGGCAAGCAATCATTGTCGAAAAGTTTCTTAGGGAACATTAACTTTACAGATCAACCTAACCCTAATTTGTCCATATTATTATCAAATGGATATTTAAAACTAGGTAACATAGCTAAATCATCAAAATCACTGAATTTTATGATGCTCTAGTTAAAAAAACACTGAGTGCCTAAAACCTCTTGACCTAGATCAAGTTTATATAAAATATTTTAGTTTACACTTATTATTGTGGTCCAAATTAAAGAACTTTTGAGGAGGAGAATACCTCATAAAATTATAGTCATCTATCCTAACCTTCCTAGATTCCTTTCATTTTTGTTTAAAAGGGATTGATTTGAAATACCTAAAAAATCCTTAAGGGGTTTTGAATCTAGAATTTGGATGGAGGACCAAAGCTTTGATCCTTGGATTGACCTCTAAACTTTTATAAAATTCTTGTGTTTAATCCACATAGTGACATGACTGAAAAACTTATTAAACCCTTAACAAAATCTTAGTTGTAGAACTTTAGTGGAGGGATGAAATTTAACACTTTCACTTATGTACAAATCCCTTCTACTTCCTGATGTCACTTTCCCACAAGAGTGATATTCATCAGAAAACTTACAATCGCAGAATTTTGGAATAAAAATAGAACTTTCCACCTTTAGGTCAACCTCTAGAAATTCCAAAATAAAGGCACAAGGGTGAATACTTTCAAATAATATTTAATCAAAAAACTATATAGCTAGCAAGAGGATATCTTACAAATAACATTCCTTTTAATCAAAGTACCATGTGTTTCATTTTTTCGTACCTTTAAGAAGTAGATTTAAGAGGTAAATTGCATGCAATGGTAAGAAACGCGGAGATTCGTGGCTACCTATTAACTCTATTGGTACTATATGGATTCAAAATGGATGAGGATTTGCAATAATGGATTTTGGGTTGGAAAGAACCAATTAGGAATGAGGAGAAGAAAATTATGGATGGCACAAGATTGGAGTGTGGTTTACAAAAAGTGAGGACATACATGAAAGAGTTACATGGATGGATGGGGACATTTTAAAATTCTTCACGAAAGATGTGCATATAGTGATGTAGAATAGGTACTATCTGTAGACATGCAAAATTGACATCATACATCTAATCGGGATTCACTAATTCCATGTCATCCTTAATCATCCCTTTATCATCATTTTCCCTCTTTAATTAAATAAATCATTTTTTGTTTAATTAAATCCTAAGTCATACTCCTTAAATTAAATAAATCAATTTTATTTAATTATCTTCAAATGTTCCTCATTTAATTAAATAAATCAAATTTATTTAATTAAATTATAAATGCGTCAATTTCCTCCCATTTGATTTAAATAAATCCAAGTATCTAAGTCAAAAATTCAAACCATGATTAATGTTAATCCTAATCCTCTTTTCTCTAGATTTTGTAACTTGTGCACATAAATCAATTTAATTGATTTATTAATTCCTCCTTTTCATTCAAAATGGCATCTTTGAGGGAATATTCTCCCAATTTAAATTTTCCCTCCCACATGACTTGTCCATCCAACAAGGCATTTAAGAGCTCTTACATGTCTCTTACACAAGTCAAACTTGGCATTTAACTCATCTTTCATCCCCCCTAAACATGTCACTTCATCAAATTCAAAATTCAAACTTCCACATTGATCAAAATGTGCTCAACTTCCCTCCATTGGAATGCTAACAAGTGGCACAATGCCATTGGATTATCTTTTGTCTCACATTCTTCCTATCTTGCATTTTTCTATCATTCTATTGTATAAATAGAGACCCTCTCTATTGATTTAATCCTCCACAACTCCACAACTTGATCACTTTTCATCTTGCATCATCCATCATCCAGGAGCTTATCAAGGATTGGAAAAGGGCTTCTTTCCACATCCAAGAAGCACCAATCCACTATGAAATAAGGGTTTGATCATGTTTCCATATGCTTTATTTAATTGTTTTGATTCTTTTTATCTTATTTGCATATTTTAATATGATTGTATATTTTATAGGAACACTACTTTATTTGTTTGATTTAGACTGACATTATGCTAATGTGTGATGAATTTTAAATAGTTTACAAATTTATGGTGTCCACATATGGGGCTAGAGGGAGGGGTTGGGATAATATGTTTATTCTTGATATCTACATCTATTTACCTTTCTAAAAAAATGTTGTTTTTCTAATATATGCAGCTGTGAAAATGAGATTAGTGCTTTCTTTTTTTTCTTCTTTTCTATAAAGACAATGAAATCTTTGTCTGGTAACGTCTCCTAGGTTGCATCCCAATGGATCTGTGCAGCAATGAAAATGAAATTAGTTGATGTAGATGGTGGTACAGTTTCCATAATCATTGCCATTGGATTGAACATGCTTTATAAAACTCTAGCTTTTATCATTCAATCTCTTATATGTGTTTAAAGTTTCTTATTTGTATTTGGTTCTTTCCTGCATCATTATCAGTATACTTTCAATTAGTCTCAAATAATCTTGTGACAATGAGTTGAGACTATGTGGGCACAAGAGTCAACGTGAGGGGAGTTGGGTGTGATTACAAAGTGCACCTTTCAACCATAGGCCACGGCCATCACTATTTAGCACATGTAATAGTCTGCTCCTCTCTATGATCTCTTCCCACACCCTATGTTTGAGCTTGAGATCATTATCTTCTCAAAACGTGTTCATATTCAGATGTCTGTGTTCTTTCTTTCTTTTTGGGCTTGGGAATTTGTACTTGACAATCAGTACATAAAGAGAACCTATGCGAGGAATTCCAACTTCAACGGTCACATTCCTTGAATGCAACCGTGCCCCTATAGACTCTTATCAAAATCTTCAATAGGTTAGGGCCAAAGCGGATCCTCGCGCTACCAAAATAGAGATGCATACAATTTGCTCCCTTCATTATCTTCGCTTGACAAAGTATACTCACTGTCTCCCTATCATATATGTATTCACTCTGTTTTGTGTTGGTCCATCCTACGCCCATCATTAATACATCTTGATTGATGCCATAACCACATGGGCCTTCTGTTAAAATAGGCAAATCTGGTACTACAAAATTGTCAAATTCTTATGCAGAATATTACCAAAATCAGTTGTTTACTTGGTATTTATTGAATGACAAAATATGCATTGTAATGGTTGAGATGTTGAAATGAAAAAATTCATCCATTGCTTACAACATTTCCCCATTTTTGAGGTACTATGTCAAAAAGTTTGTGTGCCCTATTGATTTGGCTTTACATGTTGATTGCATTTTCTTGGAAGCTTAACCATCAACACTATACATGCTAATGAACACCTGTGACCAACCCATGTTTTTTAGGCACTCTATCAAAAAAGTTTGCACGCCCTATTGATTTGGCTTCACACGTGTTGATTGCATTCGCTTGGAAGCTTAACCATCAACACTGCATAGGCTAATGAACACATGTGGCCAATAGATGATATTGGTTGGGTTGCACCAAACAGCAATATCAAAGTGCCATGTGTGTTGGCATACCAATGAAATGCAAAGCAACAGCCGACAGCGAGGATGCTAGTAAAGGTTTGAGAATTTGACTTTACACCTGCCAATTACATTTGCTTGATACAAATTTTGAAGGATTCAATTGATCCAAATTTCTCATTGTTATGCGAATTCAGCCTTGACTTGTCAAATATTTTTAATTTCTTTGTCTCTTCAAATATTTACAAAACTAGGGTTTCTCAGTTTCAACCAACTCAACACGATTCATCAAAATTTTGTGATCGAAAAGTGGTTTTCTTTGCTTATTTGGTTTGAGAATATAAATTTTAAATGTGCTTCATTTTAAGTCATCGTCTAGTTTAAATAGAAACTAAAAACACATAGTGAATCATTATCAAAGGACAAGCGATCATTGTCGAAAAAATTTCTTAGGGAACATTAACTTTACAATCAACCTAACCCTAATTTGTCCATATTATTATCAAATGGATATTTAAAACTAGGTAACATAGCTAAATCATCAAAATCACTAAATTTTATGATGCTCTAGTTGAAAAAACACTAGGTACATCTTTGCATTATCAAATTAGATAAATTAACAGTAAACTAATCCTTACCAACACAACACATATAATCAAATGAATGAATCTGTGATACACCATTTTGGCTCTCCCATTGAGGTTAGTATAGTCAAGTGGGTGTTTGAGATTAATTTTATTCCTTTTCCTTATGATATTGGAAGAAGTGTGATTAAGACCCTAGATCCCTTTTCCCTACATCACATTTTAGTGAGCCTAATGTTTGTGCATTTTAATAACTCTTGAAATATTACTTAGGTCATATTGAAATATGAATACAACTTAAGAAAGCATTGAATTTATAATTTTATGCGTGAGTATTTTAATAAAAATCATTGAAAAAATAGTTATTTACATAGTATTTTCAATCCAAAACATAAAAAAGAAAAAAAATCAATTGTTGCAATGTATATGCACTCAATTATTACACTATAAAATCTTAAATTTTTATCATTTAGGTCATTTGGTGTACTCCCATTCAAACGTTAAGCCTCAATTCTATGGTTATGCATCTTGTTAGAAGGAGCATAGATTCATCACTTATCTGCTTAGGGTTGCATCACTATTCTTTTTAGAAGGCTTCTCAAATTATTTATGTTTCTTCTTCTAACAATGTGAATAAATGTCTGGTCGTGTCTCCTTTGGGTTATGTTCCTCCTTCAAATCCATTGATTCATGATGTGCTTGATGATCCTTCATACTAGCCCACTCCTTGTCAGAGTCACTCAGGGAATCAATCTCCTAGGATCACATACAAAACCAAAATATCTTTCTAAAAGTGAGAAAATAAAGGGCACAAGTTTTCTGATAATGAATGTAAACTAATATTGATAATTAGTGCCCAATGAATATGTCAAATATACAAATGAGGTTTTTCTTCTATAGGCAAGGTTGAGACGTAAGACAAACTAGGATGATGACATGCACCTTAATTCTATGACATGATACAACTATAGGATAACATCTCATGTGCACAAGAAGCTTATAGACACATTTCCAGAGCCCTAAGAAATTTTGGCATATGAACATGTGTGAATAGATCCTAACTAATGATTGTTTAGCTAATGTGGCGTGTTCACACTACAAATGATGAAAATAAATAAAAAAGAACCCTGTTCAAACTAACACACTCTCTTAAGTGCAATTTACTCGTTTGGAATGAAGAAAAAATTCATTTGATAGAAATATGGATCCCAACTGTGAGGCCATATTAGGTTACCATGTACAAATAAAATCCCTCATAAATGGAGAAAGGAGAAAACCCAATGTGAGAATACTCTTCTTGAAAAGAGATAAAATACAAAATTATTACAAAGAAGAATGAGAAATGCAAAACCTCATGTGAGTAAAAGGTCCACTGGTTAGAAAGAAGAAGAGAGACCATGGAGCCCTGTTTAATGTACAATTTGCGTCAATGGTAGCCACTCAAAACTAGATGTAGAAATTGGTCCATAATCATTGAAAAACTTTTCAACTTCAAACCCTTGTAAAAATGGCCTCACATGTCCAATTCAAATATGTTAAAAGGCTAAATTAGATTTATTGGATACTTTGAGCTAAATGGTTAGTTCGTATTCATAACAACAAGCTCCAAAATGAACCTCTAATACAAAGCCACAAAGAGTAACCCCCTCCAGATTTGATATCTCTATCAAGGTTTTATGATTCTCAAATTCATCGTATGATGCAAGAGAAGATCATTCGCAGATGTTCAAGATTCGCCAAAAGTTAGAACCAACAAAATCTCATGACCAAATAACTCTCAATTTTTAGAAGGATGCTTTTATATCTAAACCTCTAATACCATGTTAGATTCACTCAAGGACCCGACCTACAAGGTTCACGTGCAATAAAAGAATATCCTTTTGCAAGAGAGAAAATCAAGAGCATAGTTTTCCAATAATGGGTGAAAAATAAAATAGGTCAATAGTGATTAGAGAAAACTAAAAATGTATAAATGTGTGCAAGAAACTACTAGAAAGTTTCCTAGAGACCTACATAAACTTAACATGCGAACATGTGTGAATAGGTCCTAACTAATCACTAGTCACATAATGTGCCTTGTTCACACTAAAAAGAGGGAAACTAAGTAGAAAATACCCCTATTCACACTAAGCAGTCTTAGATTTATTGGTATTAGGTCTTCTAGAGTAACCTAACACCTCACCGTAATTGCAAACTTAAGGAGAATGAAGATGCAAAAATGAAAACTCCAATATGGGTCTGGCTACACAAACATGTTAGGTACCCTTTACAAGTGATCTCTCACAACTGGAGAAAAGGGGAAAATCCATGTGGGAAAAAACCCCTCTCCAAAAGAGAGGAAAGAAAAAAAAAAAAGACAAGATGCATGGATGGAGGACTCAATCATAAATCCCAAGGACTACATACATCATGAATATATAATCAATGACCCCCCCATAAGAGGGAAAGAGAGATACTATATAGGCCCCCCACAATGTGTAATCACCTGCAAGAATGGTAACTTCCTGAAGGCAAAACATAATCCAATGTCGAAAGATAACTTGTCTCTCTTTTGGAAGAAACAAAACCAAGTATAAGTGCGGTTATGCTTCCCACTCTAGATGGGAATTAGCAAGTGAAATCCAAATGTAGGATGAAAATTCCTCTGAAATCTACTCATATGTCACCAAGACCTTGGAAGATGTTGCCACGAACCAATCAGGAACATGCCCAATCACAATAGAAGGTGACAAAAAAGGTACCACTGGAATCTGGTTCTGAACATTCTCCAAATACTAAGATGGAGTCACAACAATTGTACCACAACTATCATTAAATAGAAGGGATATACCCTCAAATGTGTCTTCCAAGTAAAAAATGTAAGATTCCACGAACAATAAAGCAATGTTTGACAAATAAGAATCCCAATCAGGAAGACAATGATAATCCTTTTGCTACGAATGATAGGAGCCTCAATCAATGACTCTGCACACTAAATCACTGAAGGTGAAGGCACATCAACTATCCCTGATGGAGAAGAAGGAGCATCTGAAGAACCCTCGTCATTCTCATCTAAAGATTCAAAGTATTCCAAAACTTCAAACTCCTACATAGTAGCGTGATCATAGGGTATCATGTCTAAAAAATGAAGAGGAATAGCTGAGTATCAAGATCTCCATGTATTTCCCAAATTTTGGTCCAAAGAATATGAGGACACTCAAAATGATCAATAGCATTCAAAGTGACATCATCAATATGCATTGCAATAACTCCTAGGACATGATCCCTTTTGCAATTCCATGCAAAAAATTTCACTATCAGTACCAAGAGGGGGAACAAGATTATATAAATGTGGCAAAAAATGAAGCCATCTGAGATGTTTTTTTGATACCATCTCTCCATTGTTTATAGTTTCCCCTTTTCAACATAATCATAGTAGGATGAAATGAAAATCCCATAATGAACTATGAAAAATCTCCAAGAATACAAAGACATTAACCTTCAACAATAATTAGAAACTCCCAAAAATAATATTTATTGCAAACCCTTCTTCAAATACTTCAAGAAGCAATAATGTAGAAAGGGCTGAGAATCTAAAAAAATTGAGCAAAAATTTAAACACCTTACTCAACATTTTGTGGCAAGTTCCTATGACAATTCACCAAAGAAAATCTCCAAATCATCGCTCCAAGCATGCAAACAAGATAACCTCCTATGAGACTTGCTCAAAACAATCAAAGGCACAAAGTTGTATATGAATACCAAAGCATACCACGGCCCGAAGAATGTGGGATAAATATTCCTAAAACGACTTCAAAGAAGCTTGTAGCCTGAAACCCTAAATAAATATTTGGTGAAATTTTTTAAAAAGTATATCCTCTGGCAACAGAAAATATAATCACGTGCCTTCAGTTACTAATCACAGCCTTGCCAATTTGCCAACAAATTGCTTCCTTTTTGCAAAAAACATGGCCTCTCAATAGAAAATTGTCACTCCAAAGACAAACAGTGTCAGTGTGAGGTGTGCGGTCCTTTTATCACAATTGACCCTTTCTCAGTTAAAGGCTCAATCAATGCAATTTTTTTGTCTTCTTGAACGAAACGTGGCCTCCCAAACTATACAGAATGTCAAAAAATCTCCAAATACAGGCCAAAGCAGTTTCACAGACCCTACTAAATTGAGAAAGTAATAAAATTCGAGAAGAAAATCTAAGTGTTGAACCTATGATCTTTGTAGGCATACAGCAAGACCAAACCTGCTAATCTTGAAAACAACTTCTGGTAATCTTTCTCTTCGTCAAATCATCAGTATGCAAGACACAAAATATTGGAGAGAAAATCTGATGATCTTTTCGCATGAACACATAGCAAATCAATAGAAAAGAAAATCGCCAATGCTAGCAACAAAATGAATCGCCAGAAAATCGTGCCACAAATAGCAAAAATCATTCCCAGCAAAAATTCAATCTTCTAAATTCTCCCATAATGAAGATGAATAATAATCGGAGATGAGGCAATTTTGAAATTTAACAAATTTCAAATGTAGAATAATCTCCAACAAATAAATGACCTCAAACTCTTCTGATGAAAACTCTCAATGGCGGAAGAAGGGGTAGGTTGAAGGCTTTCATACCATGTTGGTGTCATCTACCTCCCAAGAGCACCATCTGCAAAAATAACCTTCACTGAAAGCGAGAGAGGCAATGCAAGGCCATTTCACCAAAAAAGAGTGAATAAAAATGAGATGAGTAAATTACATATCGTATAGCCTTTTAAAGGAAAGAAATATAAAACGGGTGAGAAAACTACTCTACGGGAAAAACCCACCCTGAGTAATTACCCTAAGTTAAACTTAAATACACTAACACTTCTTATAGCTTGAACACTTCCTTCAATTCTAGCATCTCCCTTAGAGATGAATAGTCATGCGGATCTTGTTGATGATGGCAGAGCTTAGTTCTAAAAAGAGGATTGGTGTGCTTATATTCTTCTAAGAAATACAGATAGAAGACCAGGTTCCACGTATTGGTTTGTACAATCTCATTAAAAATATGCGCTCCTTTTTTAATTCTATGTGAAATTTATC
>VDFB02344319.1:0-48955 GCA_007258455.2 Sequoia sempervirens
CTCTCCTTCCCGTAAAGGCAAAGAGAAGGTTGTTATTCCCCGAACTGCCTCATCCTCTCCCCCTTCTTGCGAAGAGTACTGGATGAGTCCGCCCGGTGGCTACCCGCTAAGTCCGATGATTCTTCCTTGGCACAGGCCCAAGCTCAGGATCACGAATCTCCCTAATGAAGACCCCAGACCGTGGTACTATATATAAGGAAAAAAGAAGAGTTCCAAAAGGGAATTCAATCCGTCGCCTCCTACTAGTCCTCCTCACAAAGCAGTGAACAGGAAGAGGCCCGCTACCGAGGCTCTTGAGCCGACTCCCCCCGCTGCTCCTCAACCTGTTCCTCTTGCTCCCGTTCAAGAACCTGTTCCTCCGCCAAAATCAGTTGTAGTGGACGTCCCCATGGTTGAGCAGGAGCCTGTTGTTCCTTCGCAGCCTTCGACCTTTGGCTCCAAGAGTCGTAGAAACCGCCTTGCACGCAAGCATAAGCGTCGAGGAAAGGCTCTCTTAGTTGAGCAAACCGCCTCACAAAGAAGAGAGGAAGAGACGACCGCCCCTGCTTCAGGGCCTCCTGCAGTGTCACCCTCTTCCCTTCCTTCTACTACTCTCCAGTTTGGTTCCGCGTTGCTTCTAGCTTCTGCTGCAAGTGCGAATGCACCTAACCCCAAGGGGGTACAGGGGTTCATCGATCCTTCAATGGAGCCGTCTTTGCTAATCTCCGTTCTGGATATCCAGCCTTTCTCAAAGCCCGGGGATATGATTAATACCTCAGTTGTATCCACTGCGATTCTTTCCTCCTCTTTCTCCACGCCTCTAGCCTCATCTATGGGGAGTTCATCTCCTCCAACGAAGAAAAAGGTGGAGTGTGCTCCTTCTAGCAGTAAAGGACGTAAGAGGAACCCACCTTCTTCACAAGGTGGTCCTATGTTGACTTGTTCTGTCCTAGTGACGGAACCAGTCCCAACTTCCCATGAGATCGTCACTGCTCCCGAGTCACTCGGCGAGCCCAATGGTGATTCTCAAGCGCAGCCTGCCCCGTCCACTGAAGTTAGACATGGCGCTCCTGTGGGGTGCATGTATAACTCTGTGGATGAAGTTCTGGCCTTATCAGAAATTTTCGTGAAATCGACGACATTGGCTCCACAAGAGCTCAATGGAGAGGACCTTGAGGGACCCTCTTCCTTGGCCCTTGTTGCGGGAGGGCCGGATGCTCCTCCTCTTAACATCCCACCACTGCAGGCTCGTCCTCCTTCCCTCTACAATGATCTAGAGTGGGAAGTGGATGACCTCTTGGCTGATCAATGTTAAGAGGAGGCCTCTTCTTGATCTTTTGTGTGTGTTTGTGTTTTATGATGTGTTCCCCCATGATCATGCTATGTATGCCTGGATGACCCTCGTCACCCTTGTTGGTGCTTGGATACAGGCGTGGTTTTTGTGTCGTAAACCCTCTTCTATTTGTATCATCATTCTTCCATGTTTGTACTTGATTTTCGATAAATTAGGGACGATGCAAAGCGTTAAGGGCATTTAGGCTTCCCTTCCATGTTGACCCAATTTTTTATTTTTACTTTATCTTCTTGTGCATTCTTCACATGGTCTAATAAAGTAGGGGATTGATGACAATTCATTTATATACTATTACAATACATATCTATATAATTTATGAGCAATTCTGACCCTGAAATATCAAACCATCCCTGTGCCCTTTGTTTGTGTCCTCTTTCTTTTTGCTTTCTCTTTATCTTTCTCTCTTCTTTTCCTTAGTTGTCCCTCTTATGTGTGACAACGCCGCTTCTTCAACATTTCGATTTTCAGAAAACGCATTTGTTGCCAATGAATTTTTTCTCGAAAATCCTCACAAACCTTTCTTCAAAATTGCGTTCTCAACTTGGAACCCTAACAGAACATGTTTCCTTCATCATGGGTTCGTAAAGAAAGGACTTGGAAACCTCCCTCCAGAGCAGAAATAATTTTGATCTTCCCCTCACATGGGGGCATATTCTTCGTTTCGAATTCCTTGATGAAGCAAACATCTTTTGAAAGGATCCATTGATGATGAATCGATCTGAGAAAGAAAACATCAACTTTCGAGTTGCACATCCCTTGAGTGGACCCCTTTTCTTAATGACGGGTTCCCGAGGGACCCCCTTTGAAAGATATTATCTTGAGTGAAATCATTCGCATCTAGTTTGGGGGCAGCCTGACTAGACCTCGCTTTTCAAATTGCACGTCCCTTGAGTGGACCCCTCTTCTTTCGAAGGGTTCCCGAGGGACCCCTTTGAAAGACTTCCTAATTATTGACGGTCCGCGCGACAGTTCACTTACTTGCCTACATGGCCGCTTCCTGACTTTGTGGAGTCAGTTTTCCTGGGTTTCCTCCATGCTAGAGTTTTTGAGGGATACCTTCCCTACAAGTCTGAGAGCCTGTAGGGCGCTTCCTTTGGGTTTCCTCCATACTAGAATTTTTGGGGGAATACCTTCCCTAGAGGACTAAGAACCTGTAGGGCGCTTCCTTCGAGTTTCCTTCATGCTAGAGTTTTTGGGGGACACCTTCCTTGCAAGATTGAGAGCCTATAAGGCGGTTTCTTTCTTTCAACTTCATAGTTCCAAGCAGCTATGCAGTCCTTCGCTTGCCCTACACCTTCAGGTATGCCAGATCGTGTTCTACTTCCTCGACGGTTTAGACATACATTTGTAACCTTACTCTCTCCTTAATCTACTTTACCGAGCACTCATTAGTACTCGTGCTCGCTAAACTGGGGGCAAAATGTATAGGAGTGAATTTACACTCCATGTATAAACTCTCCTTTTGTCGCTTTCCACTTTAGAAAACCAAGTTCGGAGGCTTAATTCCACCTAAGCCCACTTGGCGCCTGTTTTGAGCGTCGGTGGAGGCATTTGTGTGGGGGACACACACGCAATGCACAAACATCCTTGGCAAATTCCTGCGGCTGAACCTACAAAGGCGTTACACTTCTCATTTGGAGTCAAGTTGTAACGCCCCCTTCAGCCGACCGACCCGAATATGGCCGTTTTTTCCATCCCTTCTTCAAATTCACTCCTTGAACAAGCATTTCAACTTCTTCACTTCACTCACAAGCTCACTTTCATTCTCTTGCACTCACTCTCGAGCTTTCAAGCAGCATTCTTGCACTCCATTTCAGCAAACACAACACTCCATCACTTTGGTAGAGCAAGTTGGGAATGAAACGACATTGCAACAGAGGCTTGAGTACTCTCATTTTCTCCCCCAAGCAACCTTGAGTGCTCTTGGTGGAGGTGGTAAGCTTCCCTTTGCTTGCTTCTATCACTTGGTTGAGTTAGCACTTTACTGTTTTGCAATGCTTTTGTGCTCTTTACTATATTGTTCTCTTTATCTCGCTTTCTTGGCTGTCCATGGAGGTGGAAACTGAAATGTGCCTACCAATTTTTTCCTTGAATTCTCACAACACAAACCAACACTACACCAAATGTTTAGTGTTAGCTTTCTAAAATAATAAGCAAATTGAATACACTCAACGCTAAGAATGTTCACCAAGATCCTTCAAGAGGCGAGGTGATAGCATATGGCAGAGGAAACTGAACAATAACTGAAAATGAAATTACAACTAAATGAAACTAGGCAGTAAACCAGCCATGAGAGATTTACACACTTCCACTTATTCAACGGGGGGAAAGATTACAAATTAAACAATTCATCTATTGTGACAAGCATCCATTCAACGGTGGGAATTCTCCACTTTTCAGTGGGTAATAAATGAGAGATAAGATTTGTTCTTATCCACATTGGCGGTAAACCATCCAGGGGTTACAAATATGAGAGATTAAATACAAAATTTGCAGCTAATTAAAGGACTGGAACAGTAATACTGCTTACAGTCTTACAATGAAAACAATTGCAATTTTACAAGTGTTATTACAATATCTTCAAAGCCAAATGAAAGAAGATGATCTCCCACACTTACAATCTCTCAAATATTGAAATTACAAACCAAAATCAGAACTGATATAAATCTGATATTAAACAAGCAATCTGAAAACCCTTATAACGAGCAAACCAACACATACCACAATGCTTGCCAATTCCACAAACCACCTCTGAATGATTTGGAAAAAATTGCAACTGAATTCTAAAAGAATGGCAACCAATCTCCAAGCAATAAATTGCAACAAAGACCTGCAAGGAAATCAGCATGAATCCCAAGAAAGTATGGCCTTCAAGGAAGGTCGACTATCAACCAAAAATTGGAGACTTCACAATAAATTTTGAAATTCTGCAAAGAGTATCGCCTTCAGCATAGTAAGTGATTTCATCGATACCCAGAATGAAATAAATTTCTCTTAATGATGTGCAATTGAAAATCTACTTTCAGCAATAAAAAAACAACAAATTACAAACTGAAAAATCACCAAAATTCTTCATCAATGAAGCCCAATCTACTAGTCTGGATGAGAAACAACAATATTCCCAACTAGGTGTTATCTTTCAAACACGAAATTGGTTCTATACTAGGAGGTATGCATTCCTCGAAGCCAAATCTATGAAGTCATTTCGACAACATAATGATAGCATAAATAGTAGATGAGAAAAGCTGGAGCAAACTCTCACTTTTATAGAATTGGTGGTAACTTTTCAAATTCCATAACTCCCTCCAAAAAATGGGACGCCTAAACTCCTTTTTGAAATAATTTAAATTTGAAAACACTTTATTCCCTCAATAAGGCATCCAACTTCAAGGCATAAAATAACATTAGGAAATATTAAAGATTTCCTTCATGTTGTGTCCCCCTTCATGACCACCGTTTAAAACAACTTCATGTTAATGCATTAGGCCAATGGGTCAACTTAAAAACATAACATTGATGCCTTGGAATAAAATATTTCTCCAATTGATGCTCTTAAAAGCCAAAACCAAAATTGCACAACTACTCCAACTGAAATAGAAACTCACTGAAGTGCCGCCAACTGGATCACTGCCAAAATTAGAACTTACTAAAAATAGCAAATTCAGAGAAATGCCAAAAACCTCCAAACAAAGGAAACCCTAATTTGCACTTCTGATTAGCCTACAGATTTCCGGAAATAGGCTATCAGTCACAGAAGAGTGTATGGCCATAATGGGGACATTATAGAAACACCTAAACGGGTGTCTGACTAAAGCAAACCCCTATACAGCCACCCTACATTTTCCTCTCTTTTTGTGTGTAGGTGTGCATATTTTGCGGAGCTAGCTAGCGAATAGGCTCTTCTACGAAATCATCCTTGTCACCCTACCTTTGGTATATTTGCTTTATCACATTCGTTTGTACTTCTCGTATTTCATAGTGTTGTTTTGCTCTTTTAGAAGTCATTAGCTAGGTCGTTAGCTTGTTTTCTGATAGTTCATGTTGTACTTTCAATCCTCTGGTCGTACGGACACCAACGCGTCGCGCTGTCATCCTAGAACTGTGCTCTTGTCCTCAGACAAAGAGCTATCTGAGATACAGTGTTGAGCTCGAAAACCAACTCGCCTAGCCTCATTTAGAATCTCGGGATTGCATAGTGGTTGTAAGACTTTACAGTTCTCATCATTCTCATCCTCATATCCTAACACCCCGCTTAGCTGAGGTAAGTTAGGGCAGCCTTCCACATCTAGGCCCTCCATGACCTGGGCCTTGCACGTGGTGGTCCCTCTATCTTACACATGTTTTTGTCTAAATCACTCTTAGCCTTAGGGCTCTAAAAGTGAAATCAGAATTTCACGAAGGTAGGGCAAGATGGATACAAATCCAAGAGCATTATAGTACATTTACAAACTAAGCCAGAATATTCAATTTTTTGTCAAACATAGGCATGCAATAGAAAAGGGTATATTATTAAAATAAAGAATCTTACGAAAGCAAGATGCATGTCTAAGATGGAATATAATGAATAGCATATGGAGCAAGCACTCATGAAGAATACAAGGTCAAGGTCATTATTAGAGCCAATCAGAAACTCTGACAGATAACCCAAGATCTCAAATCGTATAAAAGGCATCTCCAAACACAACTATTTACATATTATAACAACAACAAAAAATCACATTAAATATGTTCCTTTTAGCCCATCCCCACTCTGTAATCTATGCCAACTAAACTTTCCAATTTGCCAAGATGACACATTTTTGTCTCATTTGGTTCCGAGTAGTTAATAGTCTCCAAAAATCTATTAAATGTGAACAACAACAATTATGCTAGGCTCAAACCCACTATGCGTGTTTCTAGCATACATGACATAACCAACAAATTCCATGCTCAAGATACATTCAAGTTGATGATCATGCATTCTAAACTACATTATCTTTTCCTCTCTTGTACTCTAAAATGTAGAATAGAAATTATTTCTTCTACAAAGTAAATTAATATTTTGCTTGTTTCCTAGAAATAGTGGCTAGAATCTATGTTTATCTAGACTCTTTCTCAACACACATTTAGGGCCTTCCTTCATGTCTACATTATAGCTACATAATCATACCCAGATATGACATAATAGGTACATCTTTGGTCTCTTTGTACCTTAATAGTATGAGTATACAAAACTCATTAATAACTAATCACAAGGGCTCATATTCCTACCTTCAATATTCTTTCCAAGTACATCCAATAAACTAATTGGGTGAATCGCATCCTTAGCCTATTGATTCAAATAATTTATTGAATCCTTAATGGTTTAGTTATCTTCATATCTGTTAGGAACTAGATTTAAGAGTTCATTTGATCCACTCCCCTGGGTAAGTGTATATCGCATGTACCCTTAGTTACACCTATTCAACTTGCATCCACAATATGTAAGGCATGATAAGAATTACAAGACAAGAGATGGTACCTCAATTAAACAAGGAATAAAGAACACTTTATAAGAATAGATGAAGGGAATTGCAAGAAACATGCAAAGACAAAGAGTTGCATTCATAATTAGACTAGAGTGCAAATAATCATGCCCAATCTAAAAAGAGACATTGTAGCACATAAACAGCAACATGAGACTATGAAAGTTTTGTTTAGCATTAGTGAGTGTGATTTTCACCACACCCAACAAATTGTAAAAGTAGTTCAGTAAACATCCTTATTGTAACAAAAATTTGCAATAGATTGAAAGCATTATGTGATTCATTTTTTGTTTCTTGAGTATCAATCTCCATTGACAACAATGGTCAGTCCAAAGTAAGTCAAGCCAATCCTCTTTGACTCTAATTCTAATTTCGGTATTGTTAATAATTCCCAAAATATAAAAAAATGGGGCATGGAAGAACAAAGTAGGATAATTTACCTAAACTAGTGCAATTTGACATTGAAGAGGAAGTAAGCACCAGAAAATGTGCTATTAATCTTTAATTTTAGCAAGAGATCTGAAGTCATCCCACAAACTAATTTATCCATTGTTTACATTCTTATTGTGGAGGCATATGGAAATATTTTATCATGTTTGACTTTAGATCACTCCTAGGGCTCTAAAAGCAATATGAATAGGGCAAGATAAAACCAATTCAAGAGGCATTGTAGCACATTCAAGAACTAAGCCAGAGCTTTCATATTTCTACCAAATATGGCCATACAACAGAAAAGAAAGGGTAAATCATAAAAGCAAAGAATCTTCCCAAAGCAAGATGTGTGCATAAGATCAAATATTGTGATAAGCATATGAAGCAAAAACTCACAGAGCATGGTTGAAAAACTCTCCGAGTAATTGACGAGTTTTAAAAAACTCTTGGGTTTTTTTCGACAGCGAGTTTTTCACACATTTACTCTCCAAAATTGCTCATTGAATAAAGGAGAAAAACTCGCCGAGTTTTTGGCCAGTTTTCACAAAAAAACTCAACGAGTCCGCATAAAAAAATCACCCGTCCAAAAAAAGGTCTCTTGCGGCTGCTAAAAAGGCATTTTCATTTCATTTGATTTTCTAGGTACTCTCCAAGTCCAAGTTTCCAAGTTTGCCTACAAGTCTTCATCTATAATATCATCTAGTTCTACCTCTCCCTAGTTTTCACTAGAAATGGGAAGAACAAGATGTAAATTTGTAAAATATATTAATGTAGTATTTACTTTCAGTTTTAGAAAAACAATTTGCTATTTTCATTTTGTTTCAAACTATCAGTATCAACGCATTCCACATGAGGATGCCATTTTGTACCCAATTTTCTTCCAAATCAATCAAATACAACTAGACTCAGCTTGTTTCTTTTATGTACTCATTTATTGACTCATTGGATGCATCTTATCATTGAATTTTGCAAAAACAATATGTTTTTTAATGAAATTTAAGCAATTTTTTAAGTTGTCAAGTTTTTGCTGATCTTTTGCCAAGTCGTGGTTTTTGGGCTTGGCAAGTTTTTCAACTTTGTCACAGACTATGAGATTGAGGTCATGTTTAGAGTGGAACAATCCCTTCAACACATAAATGTCAAGATCTAAAATAATAAAGAAAAGGCATCTCCAAAGACAACTACTTACTTTCTACGATAAAAAAAACTTCACAAATAAAATATGTTCTTTTTGGCCCATTGCCACTCCATAATTTGTGCCAAATAAACTTCCCAATATGTAGGTCTTTTAAGTCTTTAAGTGTCTCCCTAATTTACTAAATTTTGACAACAACCATATCAATGTCAAACCCACTATTTATGTTTCTAGCGTAGACAATATAACCAAAAAACATATCTTACTTATATTCTCCCTATTTTCCAAAATTTTCCAAATCACACCAAATGTAATTTGTCATAAACTAGATTATATTCTCAATTATATTACGAAACCTAGATGTTTTGAATATAGTACGGTTATAACTACTTCAATTTTCATTATATTTGTAAAATATGAATAAAAACAATATAGATATATCATCATATATTAAGCATATCATAGCATGCTAAGGATGTACGCATGCAGGCGCATATAAATAGGGAAGACAAGGTAACTCCATGGTTGTTCCCAATGTATGCAATCAACAAGATGGTATTACATGCTAGGTAAGGAACCAATATTATGAGTGAAAGATCATAGTATGGAAATAGAAAATTATAGCATAACAATGTCACCATAAGTTAAAAGCATTGATAAGGATCATGGACATGTAATCAATTATCCAATAATCATACAAACTCACTACATATCCAAACTTATAGTTACCCTCGGTTATCATTCACTCATACCACTCTTAACACATATCCAAACTTACAGTTACCCTCAGTTGTCATTCACTCATACCATTCTAACTACATAACGTATCATGTAGTGTTGTTAATGTCTTATTATTATTTTAATGTAGGGTGTAAATTATAGCTAGATAATGTTGACAATAACCATATGGATTCGGATTGGTCTAATGTAAACCCCACTATTATTCATTTACAACTTATTTTATCCTAACTGAACTGATTATAATTCATGTTAAGTATACATAACTAACTTAAATAAGTTACCTACAAAAACATATTTACTTCATATATAGTAATGACTTAGAAAAGTGTCAATAGAACTATGAACTAAGATAGGTACCAACTCATTCAGAAGGGTTCTATAACTCTAACACAAACTTAATAAGATTTCAAAGAAGAATGATTCATTATCTCAGTAATAGATACGCTTAATGATGTCATGTAAACCCTGTAGTCTTTTGTATTGGTTAAGACTAGTGTGAGGAAAAAATCCTAAGCACTTCATAATGGGGACCCATGAATTATTTATCTGAATTGCTATTGTGTGTGGGTAAATATGCCCTAGGATAATTAAATTAGATTATATTAGTAAAAATGATTAAGATAAATGTTTATTTTAATTGATATCAGATTATTGAATAATAATTTGAATGATAACTTTTTACCTTTGATCTCAGGATAAATATTTTAGACTAACAATTTTGGAACTGGGAATAATCAAGGCAATAACCAGGACTAATGTTTATTCAGAGAATGGCTTATTCAGATTAATTTATATTTAAAGTTCCATAGAATTATGAACTCGCGGATTTCTATGAGAAAGTTGTTGCTTTGACATATTTGTCCAAGTGTGCAGGTATGTTGGCATGGACAAGGTCAAACTAAGTATAAGGGGGATATTCTGTTTTACAAGATTTCATTGGTGTCAACTGTCAAGTGATGGTACATAAGCAGACCAACAACCAAGAAAACTAAGAAGAAAGGTGTCAATTGCAATAACAATATGAGCTATCAGATTGCTTAATGTGTTTGCGCAAGAAAGAATTGTGTCTAATCAACCTAGAGTTAATGACCCAGAAGTGCCAACAAATTTTGCAAATATAGGAGTCTGGGAAAATGCCACATTCAGCAAGAGAATAGAATGGTAAGTGAATTAGAAAAAGGCAAGAAAAAATTACCAATGGTGACATGTCAGGAAAGAGGCAAAGATGTCAACTCGGGGACAATACCAAAAAGAAAGCCAGTAGCCAGTAGGAGAAGCCAAGTCCCTGACAATTTTGCCCACAAAATGTTTTAAATTTGCATGCAGAAAGAAAAGCTTGGAACAGATATATAAAAAATTAATTTGCCTCCCGGATTAACCAATGAGTTTAAAAAGAGAAGAGTAAGGAGATCAGTATAAATACAAGATGAAGCTATTGGTTGAAGGCAGCTCAATTAATAAATTTGTAAGCATTCATAGCAAATGGAAGAAGTGAACTGTTGGATAACACGGGAAGCTAAACAAGGTCTTGATAAGGCAAATGCCTAGGTTGAAGCTCAATGTTGTTAAACTGTGAAAGTAGTATTCTATCTATGTAAAACTATGTGTCATGATGTCAGGTAGGAGAATATGATCTTATGTGTACAAGTCTAATTCATATAAGTAGAGTATGCGTAAGAGGCAATGACAAGGATTATTCCATGAATTAAGTACCTTAGGTTGTATATGGCAGGGGAAAATTAACAATTGTTGATCAGCCTTGAGGCTTTGGTGGAGCTATATAGCCACCACTGTGTGGAAAAAAAAGCTCTATGTCATCCTTGTTGTAGCTGAACAGTCGTCATCTCAATGGGACGGGTATTTGGACAATAGCCATTCTCATGGAAGCAGGATGACGGCTATCTTAGTTAACAATTGGGTAGTGTTTCCTTGTTTCACGAAGGTGTCCCCTCATTCACTTGTGCTCAGGCCAAAATGGAGTGGATGTAGTCCTCCCAATTTGCGTAATCAAGTCTGATTAGGTTTGGATGATAAATACTGTAGGGATGCATATGCATGTATGACAAGCGATTTCAGTTGGATCTGGATGTGGAGTTGTGTGAGTGTGTGCATGAATAAAGTGCAGCCCTGCTTCGGGACCGACCATCAGACGAATAGGTCAGTCCCGAAGGGTAGGTTAGTGGGGTCCGCCTCAGGTTGGAATTTAGCGCGAAGCGCAGGTCAGTAGTGAAGCACAAGGCAGAATTTAGGCGAAGCCCTGGTGGGGAACTAGAACTGCCCCCCACCCGGCAGAACTATAATGAAGCACCCAAGTCCAGTCTTAGCCTAGATACCGTATCTTGTATGTGTGTGTGATTGATAGATGTTAGAAAAGTGTTGGCCCTTGGAGTGACTAGGTGGTAGTTTCCATAGACTTGATTGGGTTGGTATGGAATCTGCACTATTGGACTGGTTATTAAGAGTGGCCATAGAATTGTTCAAGATGGCCAAGTTATGTATGGACCAGATTTAGTTGTAATTGTTAGAATGGCCAAGCACCTCATCAACACCCTTGTGAAAAAGAATGCCCCACTACGAGGTTGGTCAGGTGGAAAAGCAAGCTTGATACATGGGTTTAACCTTCAAGAAAAGTCATCTGCACTCTAGCAATAAATCGTTAATACCTGTTCCTACAATTTATGAATTATAAGTAATTATAGATGTGATAATGATGACTGAATTTTATCTCCAAATTCGTGATTCTAATTGAAAACATATCAAACTACTTGAATGAATTCTGTAATCATTAATACCCTAAGGATTTTTGAAATTATCCCTTTTTTTGTATTTTTCTAATTATCAAAATGACTAAAAACAAATGTTAATAACAAATGCCAAATAAATACCAAATTATGCAATCAAACCCTAAGTAATATGTGACAATTTATGATTTTTATTGAAAACTGAAATAAACATAGAATAGTTTACCAGCAATGATAATCAGAAAATTACATAAATCCAAGTTGATTCATCAATAAAAAATCAGCAGAATATTAACCATCAGACAATAATATATAAATTCTAATTTATTTAATAATATATTAAGAAGCAACTGTATTTACTTACTATAAATATAAAATGCATAAAACAGTCTGAATATTCCACTTAACATCCATAAAACAGTCAGCCAAAATTACAAAATGCAATTAAATAAACCTAGCAATAGACATATAATATATTAGTAATGCTGAAATCTAATGAATTAGTAAAGATACGGTGGGAGAATATTAAAACTTAATAATAATATGTCTTGTCTTTGCTGCTGGACACACATAGCAGCTTTACATTAATTAAATCCTTCCCTATTTTCCCTATTAGGCAGCTAGTGGTACGGCAGGTTGCTGTTACGAATAACAAAAACAGCAAGAAATAATAAAGTAAGAATATGATACGGCAGTCTAGAGTCATAATTCTACACAAATATTAGTAATATCATAACAGCGATTGGTACGGCAGATTTTTCTGCTGATTAAAACAGCAAATAATAATAACTCGGACTTGGCAGCCCAAAATAGGACTCGGCACAGACTCGGCAAAAAAATCAGCTAGGACTTGACAAAAAGAAAAAGAAGAAATTAATGCATTTAGAGAACATAAGAGCCTAATTTGATTATCAATTTGTCATTATTCAAATATTCCAACCCTATTTCGACTTGCAGACTTGTTTCGGGCAAACAAGAGCAGAAAAATGAAAAAAATCAAGTTTTAAAGCTGAGAAAGCAACCTCCAGCCACAGCAAGAGTCCAAGCACGAGACTTGGGAGTCCAAGCCCAGGACCAGGACTCGCACAAGTCTCTCGGTCGGACTCAGGAGTCCGAGCCAGAGACTCAGCTCACGAGTCTGTGCCGAGTCAACTCGGCCAGGCTTAGGACTCACAAGTCCGCTGAGTCTGCGGCGAGTCCTACCGAGTTTTCCAACTATGATATTTAGAATAACAATGAACACTAGCAATAATAAGATCTTGCACAAATAACTAGTAATAATAAATCCTTCATAATGGAAAATTGAAACCAAAAATATAGGAATGAATTTAAAATCTCAATATTGTTGCTGATATGAAATTTGCTTGCAAATCCAAATTGTTTGCATGCTCAAAGGATATGAGGGTTTTTGTCTCCAAATCCGAGATTGAGTCCAAGAGGGTATTCATCCCCCAAAATTTCTTACAACAGTTGTTGTCCTTGATTGCAAACTTGAAATTCGAAATTCAAACTTCAAACATGAAGAAGATGAACAATAATAATGAATAATGAGTCTTGACTTCTCTTTTACAGGCACTTTGCCTCTAGCCATCTTTATTTTAATTTTTATCTATTTTTCTTTTTCCCTCCAAGTATTTTAATTTGCCTTTTCAAAATGAAGTAATTGGGCCCACTTAATATATTATTATTGTTATTTTGAAAAGGGGACATGATAGGTTGTAGATGAAAATGGGGAGATACTGTTTATTAGCTGCAGAAGTAACAAGAACTCTTGGCTAGTGGAGGACGATCTTCAAATTCCTATAAATTAAAGGAGGGTAAACTCAGAAGTTGCCTAGCAAAATTAGCCAGAAGACAAATGTTAAATTGTCTCTGTATCTCTAAGAGTTCCATGCTGTGATCATTGAATGAATGATGTAACTAGTGAAACCATGTCCTTGATTAAGTCTATGCTTAACTCAAGAATTGGGTTCTAGATGACCCCAGATGACAATATGTAGTGTCCATGGTAATTGTGATTATATTAATCAGCATTTGTAATTCCAAGGGAAACCAGAGTAACGAAGAGCATCTGTATTCAAAATGTGCAATTCAAAAAGGTTAAATCAATTGATTTCCCTGTAGGATGAAGCTCTAGAATTTAAAAACTCTTTATACTATATTTGGATGAAGTATATTGGCAAAGCCAATTTCTGATTTATCTAAGGAATCACACTCTTCTTGTACCCCTTCTATTGGGCTACTCTGCAGCACACACCTTGAGAATTTTGAAGGTATTCAATAATCATCTAGTGAATGAATCTAATCTAATAAGCATCAATAATTTAGGGAGTTGGATCAGGAGGTCTAGAGGCTATGCAATTTAGGGAGTTGGATCAGGAAGTCTAGAGGCTATGCAATTCAATTAAGGGATTGACTTCTACAATTTTCAAAGCTTCCATGTTGCAGACTGATGACTAGGCGGATCTCTCAATTAACTAAGTCAGATAATCCCTATAAGGAATAACTTATTCTCTAGATTGTTTATACATGTCAGTAGTATAATGTGTAAAATCTATTAATGACTGTTCAAAGAAAATTCTTCCTAATAAAGTCCTTGAATGAAATTCTGGGAGTTTTGGTCATATGTCTAGAATATACATGTATTGCCAAAGGTTTATTTTGGAAATTCGCTCAAGTCATTGCTCATTATCACTTGAAAGTAATTATCTCAGTTCATTAAGTTAACATCCCAAAGTAATTCCTATTCATTGATGAATGATGTCTCCAAGGAAAATCTTCATCCGAAATGTATTATCCCCAAAGAGAGGAATTGTAGTTCTCTGGAAGAGTGGCTTGCAAAGGTCAATCAGTCTGGTTTTCCATGTTACCTCGCAGGAATTTAAATATTTAAGAGAATTGCTTTGACACTGAAGTATGATTTCGATTTCATTTAATCTGATCAAAGTTCTGTGAATCTTTACTGTCAGTCTATCAAGGCAATTCTAGACCATCGATTCACTCAGGAAAATCCTAACCATCAATCTAAATCTGCCAGAGTCAATCCTTGAGCAACATGTGTTCACCAAAGGAGAAGAATCTGCAATTCTTCCTTGTATCAGTCAAATTCGACATTGTTGAGGCTAAACTTTTGTTGAATCCTCATGTTTGCTGAAGAGAAAGGTTTGGGGAAAAAGTCCCCCTGATTACCCTGAAAGTCCCAGCGACTGAGCTAATCAAAATATGCCATATTTTTGCACCAGAACAAGTCATCAACATTGTCACCCTTGAAATATGTAATGTGCCCAATCAGCATTCATAGGAAATTGACACTTTCAGATTAAAAATCAGTTGTAAATTGCAAAATATGACTACCCAAACTCTGACCAATGAATGCTAACAGCAATACAAACATTCAGAAATAATTATGTAAGTCTTCATACATCAAAACCAGTCAACTGTGACAATGTAGCTGAATAATTCAATGATGATATAATCAATGACAACTAAATACCAGAAGCAGTGACAACCCCACCTATAATATTCCATTTATGGCAGCTGGAATAAGATTACAAATGTTGTAGCAAGACGCAGTAAATCACCACAATTTAATGCTACAGAAGTTACAATCTTATTCCCAACTTACAAGATGAGGGGTCAGCATTATTAATACTCAACAGTAGATGTACAGCACCTTTGTCTGAAAATACCATTCAATACTTAGTAAGGCAGCTGTCATTTATTGTAGGGCTCCCCCTTGGAATAGTTTGGAAGGCTAAGACATGCAATTTCCTCCTCAATGCTTATGGCAGCCTCCTCTCCAAGATGTGTTTCACTTTCAGCTGGTAGATATCAAATCATTTTCCCATCTTACAATTGTATGGCAGATATATTAGTTGTGTGCCCAGAAAAAAAAATTATGATTAGATTTTCCTTGCACAACTATATCAAGCAACAACTGAAAAATATGTATAGAGTCTCTAAACTAGCAATAGATGATGCTGGCCACACCTCCTAAATGTAGTGCTCAAGATCCAACCTCATAATCAATCAGCAATATCAAGGATTTGCTTGAAATATCACTCACTCCAAACACCAAATGCAACACACATGCAATCCCTGGATGGAATTGTCAACGTTGGAGATGAGGGTTTTCATCCTCAAATGTGATCTTAAAACTCCAAGGGGTTTTAATCCTCCAAGATCTCCATACAGCCAAGGCTTTTCATCCTCAGAGGTGAAGATTGAACCGAAATTTAAATCTAGAAAGTGAAAGTGTCGAATGAAATCAAGATGCTGAAATGAAGCCAAGCACCACATTTTAATATCTCTCCAAAATCAGCCATTGGATTAAAATTCTCCTCCAAATTACTTAAAAATACTTTTTTAATGAGTGTTTGAAACACTTTATTTTAATGATTCTACTATGAAGTCGCCCCTTAAATTAGAATTTAATGGGTCCAACTTAAAATAAAATTATTAATTATTTCCCTTGCTTTGTCATTCAGCCTACAGGAAATGAGGATAGGCTAGATGTCTTCTCCATGTCTTTAATTCCAAAAAGCGTATATGACAAAATCTTGAACCAAAAGTCAGTTAAGTCAAACTTCTCACAAGGTTCCCAAAAGACAATTAATTAGAACAGAAATCTTAATATACCATTGTTACTAAGACTCAAATCAACAAGACCCTTTGGGGATATTGTCTTTTGAAATCCAAAATCGTAAAAATTTTTGAAAAAAATAGAGTTTGGGATTCAATCATCAAACACAAATAACTTGAACAATAAAAAGGCTTCCCTATGACATTTGTCAAAGTCAACTAGGTTGTTAGTTGGCCTCATTTTAGTGTCTAAAAATAATCTATCACACATCCAATACTCAACAGTAGTGAGTATTTTGTGACTCCATATATTAAAATTTTGACCATTCAACTTATTGTTATCTAGTAGGACATGATTTTGAATATACACAAGATTCAAACACTAACAACTTCTTTAATTTGACCCAACAAATGAAATTATTGCGAAAGCTTAATCCTTAGGTTTTGCAAATCCTTCAAACTTTAAATCCCTTCAGAATAACTTTTTGCCTTTTCACTAACTTAGACTAAGTTATGATCTATAACAAAATTTATACAGAATTCGGCATAAAAACTTTACTTTTAGAAACCCTTTTTAAAAAATGTTGACTCGAAATTTCAACATTTACAGACTCAAAAAATTTACACAAAAACCAAACCAAGGTTTGACAAAGAATAAAATAAAGAAATACCCACAATTTCTTGCTCAAGTGCCCTAGCTACAACTTTTCCTATTCATTCCTAGTTTATGCCCTAGCTGCAAATAGAAATGCCTCTATAGTTTTCGTGACTACAAAAACTCTCATTGTGCCCTACTTGGAACCTAATTTAACTCGAGAAATTTTTGACTAAAAGTTTATTACACCCTTCAAGGGTGTTGCAAGACCTTTCACTACAACACTATTTTTTGTCCCCAACATCTCATGACCTCAACCCATATTGTCTACAAATTGCAATCAAAACATTCATCCTTGATTGTCTCCACATGATGCTTTCTTACTTCACAGAATGCAAACCCTTCCATTTTTGTCAATCAGCAGCCCAACCTCTACAAGTTGCAATTAAATACACATATTACGAGAGTTTGGTGACTTCAAAAGCTTGCAATAGAATTTCTATGGGAAATGTGTCACTATAATTTTATCTATGCATGGCCTTCACAACTCTTACAAACATTTGTCAACCTTCCACAACCCTTGCCTAAATAGAAAAAAAGTATGTTGTGATTCTTCTTGACAAATCCACAAATTTACCTTCAACTTGCAAAAATTCTATTTTTTTAGTATGCTTTACTTTGCAAATTTTAACCTCCCCTCTTCCTAACCTTTCAATTCTATATAATAAGAGTTGTACCCGACTAATTAACTGAATGTCCCCTTTTTAGCACTTCACTTTTCGGTGATTGATAGCCTATTCCCAGTGTGCTGTCGGCTAATCAGTGGCAAAATTAGGGGTTCGTGTTTTGAAGGATGCTCTTGCTCGAGGTTGGTTGATTTAATGGCGGATTCTTTCTGGGTTTTCAGAGAGCTTCGCAGTGATATGTTGTTCTTGGCATTCTGAGCATTTTCAGGAATTTACTATTTTTAGTAAATTCTATTTCTGGCAGTGGTCCTGTTGGTTTCGGCTCGGTTGACTTTCCATTTCAGACTGATCAGTTGGCTTACTCATTTGCGGCTCTGGGGCATAACTGGAGAGATAAGTCGAATTATTTTAATTAAGTCATGTTTTAATATTATATTTTAACATTGACCCCTTGGCCTAGCAACTTCACTTTAAGTTGTTTTAAAAGATGTTCTTTATGGGTGGGCGTCTCATTAAAGGGATTAATTATATTTTTTATTAAAAGATTTAATCCAAGCATAAGTTGGACGCCAACTTCAAGGAAAAGATTAAGTTTGTAATTAAAGTCAAATTTTGCTTGGTAAAGTGGGACGCCATCTATTGGAGAATTAGGGTTTGACTCACAAGAAAGAAGATTAGGGTTTCAAGAAGGTCAGCGAGAAATTATAAAAGGAAGCCATTGGTTCTCATTTTAGTATCTTTTGTCTACAGTATTGTTATGCTGCCGGTTTGGCTCTGGAACTGCTTCGGGGAATGAAGGCCTCCTAGCTCGGGCATTGCTTCTTGCTTGCAACACAGCAACTAGTGATGAGATACCTTAATTTGTGAGTTGCATTTAGTTTTGAGTATTGTATTCAGCTTGTGCATTGGTAGATCTGTTTTGCATATTAGTGGTTTTCCGAATATTGCATTGTTGCTACAGCAGATTCATGTTTTTATTCATAAATCAAAAAACAACAAAAACATTGTTCTGGGTATTAGCCCATTCTCATTGTAGGGTCTAGGCGCCTTAAGTCTCAAGTTTGCAGAATTTTTAGAGAAGGCATTAATTTTTAAGAGCAGATCGCCCTTTTCATGAAGTTGTACCTCTTAATGCTGTCTTGGAATCCGTGCAATTTATATCTGTGGTATTTGGGTCTGTTTTAGTGTTTGGTCTTGGTCGCCTGTGTCTTTAGAGAGCATTGCATTTTATTTCACATCAATCGGGTATTCTCTGAGGAAGTTATGAACATTTCTTTAAGATTGTAAGCTGCTGGTTATATGACAAAAAGTGCAGATCTGTTATGACAGTCTTGAGAAATCTGCATCTTCCTTATTTGGTTGGTGTTGAGGTTTTCTTATAGACTTTGCAGAAGAATTCTTGTTGAATGCACCATTTGAAAGAGCATCTTATGTCTTGATTTTGCAGGCAATAATATCTTTGTAAGCTGGCAGTAGTACTGAACCAGTTGTTCTTTAATATTGCTTCATCGTTATTTGTAATACTCATTCTTCTTTCAGTAATTGTTGTAATAGATACATCTCCGCCCTATGGTAGCTACTTTCCCACTCTGGGTTAGCAAGCACATTCTGGGTGTTGAGTACTTTCAACTTTTCAGTATTTCTTTCAAGCATTGTACTTTGTAACACTCCGCCATATGGTCGCCCCTCACTCCATACTGGATTGGGTAGCACATACTTGGTGTCGAGTTCCCTTTCAGCACTTAGTGTAGAAGATCCTCTGACCATATGCTCGCCATCATCGGCGCCATTCTTGGTTAGAGTTCCTGCATAAGCAATTTGTTTTAGATCCTCTGACCAATGCTCACACCTTGCCCACATCGGGATCCGTGTACATTCTCGTTAGAGTTGCTTCAACACGCTTTTGGTTTATCTTCTAACCTTAACCAAGTGCATTGATTGTAATTTGAATTTGAAAAACTAAAAATTGGCTCTAATATTTCATAGGCCTCTTAAACACATTTGAGCTTCGATATCAATATTGGAAAAAACCAATGATATGATATTGAGAGAAATCAATGTATCTCTTATTGAGAGAGTACCATATTATTTTTGAAAATGGTGTAAATATATAATGTAGTTACATAATCAAAATAGATGACAATCACAAAAGTCTATTGTTACAACATCCTCATTAATAGCCACTAACTACTTATTACATACAAGCGTAAAAAACACATTATTATATCATTATTCTAGTATTCTAATATTGGTAGCCCATTGGGTTGTTATTGTTCACTAAGGGGTAGTCTGTACAAAACATTCATGAGGAATGAACCAAATCATAAAAGAATTTCTAACAAAGCTTGATCACATTGATAGATTCATGAATGATCTACAACAATTTAACAATCCTTCAAAGCATCCTAATATCAATACCAAATTTAAAAAAGGTGAATGAATCTTAAGTAGGAACAAGGAAAGCTCACAAATAGGTAATCATGAAATAATAGCATTCAATTAAGGATCATAAGCATAATAAGCATGGGATATGTTCACAATAAGGATCATAATTGCCTATTCACAACATTAAATCCTTGAGAGGAATTATAGATTTAACATAGCATAGCATGATATCACAAAGGATAAGCAACATGTGGTCGGTAAGCATCATATAATGGAAGCATGAGAAGCATTAGATCACAAGTGTCACTTCATAGCCATGGGTGATTATTAGGATTAAGAAAAATGGCACATAATACCTTAGGAGCTAAATATCCTAGAAGTATCAATTATAGTGGATCATTAATATCATTCTCGAAGCCCTTTGAATACTCCATTTGCATTTCCATTTGGTTTTCGGTCTTGTTATATGTCTATTCAGTATGAGTTTTTTATATTGAGATTGAATTTTTCCATTGCATGCAAATTTTTGTGTTATGTGCAATTTTTTGTGGTTTGTAAACTTTTACTTGCCAAAATTTCAATTTTTTTCTACCACAATTTTCTTCTTTCCCTAGGTTGTAAATTCTACCCTAAGATTTTTTATACGCAAATTGTTCCACACATGAAATCTTAATGTTCTATTATGCCCAAAGTTTTCTACTACAAAAAGAATTCTTCACTTGACTCCATTTTTTGTTGTGATTTTTCTTCTCTCTAACATATGCGAACTCAAAAATATGCAAATTATGTGCTAGGGTTTCTATATAACATGCACTAGGGTTTCTATAAGAACATGGAATTCCCATTAATACAAGTGCTTAAAACTCCCTAATTGCACAAGGCCTTGTCACCACAAAACAAATACATCTATCCTTCTCGCTAAATATCTAGGGTAGAAACTCTGAGCCATTTACATCAAGATCATTTTTTACTATTTCAAAAACAAGTACGAGAAAAAGATGATAGTATCACCATTTGTAGGCAAGGATAGCTAAACTTGAACAAGTTCAAGCCAGCCCTATTGATCCCCCTACTTTCAACAACTCAAGGAAGTGGTCTTCAAAGTTAAGGTATTAAAAATCAAGGATAATTACTAACCACGAAAGTATTAAAAAAAAAACATGGCCCAACAACAATCTATCCAAAAACAAATTGAGAAGCAAAGTTTGTGGGGTGCACGTGGCTAAAGGGAACAAGGCACCTCCTATTGTTGGGATGGTTGTCCAAGAGAAGCTTGAAGAAGAAAGGGTAGAACAAACCGAGGAACTCAACCTTTGCATTCATGGCCTACCTAAGCGAGCTAATCCTTTAAAGGCAAGTAAAGTATTTTTTAATCCTTGAAACTTGAAGTATATCTCCCTTAACAAGGCTTGGACACTACTTGACATCAATTGTGATGTCCCTGCTCTAGTCAGTTCTCAGGTACAGTTGAGTTAGCCTATCTCTTGGACCCTTGTAGGCTAACAGGTTGTGTTTAGGGGGTCAGTGACATTATCTAGAGGAGTTTTGTCATTCTCAGTTCAGAGTTCAATGATTGGCTCAGAGCAGGCCTTGGCAGTTCAGGGGTTGACAGCTTCTGACGGCACAGAATTATATGGAGTTTTGAGAGAGTTATGATTGTTTAAGTGATTTAAGTTAATTATTAACTTAACACTTTATTATAAAGTCAAATTGACTTTATACCTTTTTCATCACTTAAATATTTCATAAAAGTGATTTAAAATTAAATCACTTATGTAATAAAGTGGGCGCCCAAGTATTTAACTTGAAACTATTGAAGGATGATTTAAATATGATTTAAAATATTTAAATGATTGCAAAGTGGCTTTTGTGATGTTCCATTCTTACGCTACCTTTCTTGGTTTGTATCCCTGCTTTGAGTGGAGAAGTCATTTCGGAGCCAAGTCCATATTTGCGGTTTCCATCAATTCCACTAGCAAGCTTGGATACTTCTTTATTTAATTATTTTGGAGCATTTAGGTATGTAATTCATTTGCAATCCCATTGTATGTATTGCAAAATAACATCATACATCATTGTTGCTCAAAATATTACTGTATTGCAATTTTATGAGCTTTTATATGATGCTCTCTCGTTACAAACTTTCTTTAAAAAACTAAAAAAACACAATAAGATAAGAAAAATACAGGGGTTTGAGTTGTGAGCCAGCAAGGTTCATCATAGTGGTATCAGAGCTCTGATCCTGCCAGCCTGGAGGGTTAGCAGTTTCTATGCGGTCACATTAGAACAGGTTTGACAGGTACTACTCACGCAAGGGTCCTGGTTATCAGAGAAGTACTTTTGAACCATTTCCAGCATTTCCGTTTGACGAACAAGAGGAAGATTTAGACCTTGATAACATGGCTGACAGGGAAGGTGAAGGTTCTCACAGGAATCGTCTCAATGAAGAGGACAAAGAGGCTAGAGATGTACTCAGAGGCATGGTGGCAGGCCAAGAACAGGTGGCGAATATCCTCCAGCAGCTCAGCACCAATGTTCAAAATTTGACACTTCATAGAAGTCAGAATCAAGATCGAGATCGAGAAGGCAGTATTCATGGAGAACCCCACAGAATCATTGCTCCAGCACGCACCTTTGAGAGACCCACATGTCCTACTTTTATCAGAAATGATGTTGATGAAGAGGATGAGGTTGAACAGGGTGGTGAAGTGAACTTTGCAGATAACATCATGACTATGCATGATGAATGGGATGCATTGCCTCTGAGAGTTAAGGATCACCTTAACTTTGATCGATTCATGAGCCAGAAGAGAGAGCATAACCGTAACAGGAATGACAGAAGGCCTAGATACAAACATAATGATCTCAGACAAGCTACCAACAAACTAACCTTAGTTAACTATGATGGCAGTGGTAGAGTTACAGCATGTGCCTGGGTGAGTAAGTTGGATACATTCCTGACACTACGTCCTATGCCAGAGGGAGATGCCATACGATTTGCAGCACTCCACCTTGATGGCGTAGCACATGACTAGTGGATTCATGGCATGGCAACACTTCACCATGATAGAATTACCTCGTACCAGGAGTTTACTGATAGACTGGTAGAGAGGTTTGATAGACGTGATCCCGAACTATTCTTCAGGGATCTTGCGCAGTTAAAACAGTTGGGTAGCTTGGAATCTTACATTGGAGAGTTCCAGAGACTATCCGTGATGGTGACAGGCATCTCAGAGAGAAGGCTGATCATATTGTTTATTGAGGGTCTTTTCGAGCCCATGAAAGGTTGGATCAAGGCATTTGATCCACCTACTTTATAGGAGGCCATGAGGAAAACTCGTAGTATGGAGCTCACTACACCTCGTAAACAATTTGGCTCGAAACCATCTACTTCCTACACTGATAACAAATCTGATCCAAAGAAGGCTGATAATGCTGATCAAAAGAAAAAATTTGTAGCACCTTTAGATCGTGAAACAATGAATGATCTGCGTAGGAGGAAGCTCTGCTTTTACTGCGAGGGTCCATATGACTTCAACCATGACTGTCCCCTCAAGCCTAAAGGGCAAAACAAGCACATGGAGTGGTTCTTTGAGGGAGAAGAGTTGACTGATTTTCCAGACCAGCAAGCTGCAATATATGACACAGATGAGGAAAAATCAGAAAATGAGGCAGAAATTGTGGTTGAAACTAAGCTACTAGAAGCTCACATGTCCAGCATGAAGGGAGAGAACTCTTTCAGACTTCGAGGGATCTTGGCTAGTCAAAGAGTCATTTCTCTTTTGGATACAGGTGCAACCCACAACTTCATTGATTCACGGTTAGTGGAGAAAAGGGGTATTCAAACTCAGCAGTTTGAAGGCATTCGAGTGAAGGTTGCGGATGGGTACTCTCTCAACTGTGAGAGGATGATTCTGGATTTGCCAATGAAACTCAACAATTTTGAGTTTAAGGCAGATTTTTATGTTGTGAACGTGGGAGGTACAGATATAGTTCTCGGCATGAAGTGGCTTCATGCACTAGGAGAGTTCACACTTAATTTACGTGATATGGAGATGAAATTTAAAGTTGATGGTACAAATCATGTTCTCAAAGCCATCAAGGACATAAATGTAAAAGAAATTTCACTCAAGAGAATGGAACGTTTGATTCGGCATGACATGGTGGATTGGGCAGCAGAGTGCAAGGTAATGCCTTCACAGAAGGAGCAACAAGATTCTTCTTATCATCCAGATGTTCAGGAACTCTGAATCAAACATGCAAAGGTTTTCAGTGCTATACCACCAGGTAGACCTCCTGATAGAGGTATTGGGCATATTGTGGAATTGGAGGGCGGCACAAAACCTATCATGATCACTCCCTACCGGCACCCCAAACGTTTAAAAGATGAAATTGAAAAAACTATTAAGGAACTTTTAGCTATGGGGCACATTAGGCCGAGTAAGTCACCCTTTGCTTCATCAATTGTTTTGGTGAAGAAAAAGGATGGTACACTTAGGATGTGTATTGACTACAGGATGCTCAACAGGAAGACTATTAAGAACAGGTATCCCATACCACGGATTGATGAGTTAATAGATGAGCTACATGGAGCTTGCTATTTCTCGAAGATTGATTTGAGGACTGGGTACCATCAGATCAGAGTCCGAGAGGAGGATATAGAGAAAACCGCATTCCGATGCCACTGTGGACATTATGACTTCTTGGTTATGCCATTCGGTTTAACCAACGCTCCAGCCACATTTCAGTCCACAATGAACAGGGTTTTCCATCCTCACTTGAGGAAATTTGTTTTGGTGTTCTTCGACGACATACTGGTTTACAGCAAGTCTTGGGAGGAACACATAGTTCACTTGGATGCAGTATTGAGCATATTGGATAGGGAGTCCTTGTACGCCAAGGAATCCAAGTGTGCACTGGGATTGGGAGAACTTTTATATCTGGGTCACATCATCAGCAGTGAGGGAGTTAGTATGGATCCAGAGAAAGTTTGTGCTATCGTTGATTGGCCTACACCTAAGACATTGACACAGCTTAGGGGGTTTGTAGGTCTATGCGCCTTCTATCATCGGTTCGTTAGTGGATTCTCGCGTCATGCAACGCCACTGACCGATTTGACTAAGAAGGGAGCCTTTGTGTGGACACCTTTAGCACAGGCGTGCTTTGAGAAGTTTAAACTTCTCATGACTACATGTCCGGTTTTGGCATTACCAGATTTCACCAAGCCGTTTGAGCTACATTGTGATGCCAGCGGTGAGGGTATTGGGGCAGTCATCATGCAGGACCGACATCCTATAGCTTTCGAGAGCAGGAAGCTAAGAGGTCCTAAGAGGAGCTTTAGCATTTACGATAAGGAAATGTTGGCCATCATGCATGCCATGGCCAAGTTCAGGCAATATTTGGTTGGTAGTAAATTCTGTGTTAAAACCGATCACAATAGTCTGAAACATTTCCTAGGACAGTGAGATTTGAATGAAAGACAATAGAAATGGGTCAGCAAACTTCAGTCCTATGATTTTGACATCTCCTATGTCAAGGGTACACAGAATGTGGTTGCTAATGCATTATCTCGCCGCCCACACTTGAGCTCCATTACCGAGATTGCAGAGGACTGGACACACATGATAGTTGCGGAGTATGCTAAGAACCCGTGGGCTTCTAGCATAGTGGATGGGACAGTACAGGATGGCAGATACTCACTTGTAGATGATCTTATCATTTACAAAGCGAGGATATTTCTAGTCCCAGGTTCTGAGATGAGGGACAGGGTATTGAGATCATTTCACGATTCACCTATGGCAGGACATCTCGGTTACTTTAAGACCTACAGGCAGGTACGGGAGAGATTCTCTTGGAAAGGTCTCAAGTCATTTGTTCTTCAGTATGTCAGGGAATGCCTTGTTTGTCAGCAGAACAAGCAAGAACATACATACCCTGCAGGATTACTTCAACCACTTCCTATTCCTGAGAGGAAGTGGGAATGCTTGTTGATGGACTTCATTACGGCTTTGCCGAAAGCTCAAGGGAAAGACAACATTTTTTGTGGTAGTAGATAGATTGACGAAGTATGCTCATTTCTTCCCAATCACTACTATTCACACAGCTACACAGGTGGCAGACTTGTTTTTCTGAGAGGTATTTAGGTTGCATGACTTGCCTCGGAGCATAGTTAGTGACAGAGATAGCAGGTTTATGAGTAACTTCTGGCAGGAGTTATTCAAACTTTGCGGGAGAAAACTCACTCCGAGCACCAACTACCACCCACAGACAGATGGGCAGACTGAGATAGTCAACAAATGGGTGGAGGGATACTTGAGGAATTACAGTTCAGGGCAGCAGAAGGCATGGGTGAAGTGGTTATATCTTTGTGAATATTGTTACAATACCACTCATCACATGAGTATTTAGATGACACCATACCGAGCATTATATGGATATGATGCTTCGAGTTTTCTAGATTTGTTGTTGTTGGTGACAGCGAGTACCTACTTCTTTGGGGATCTATTCACGGAGGAACCCGAGGACATTATAGAGAGCTTTTCGGGGAGAACATTGACCAAAATCAATAAAAGCAATATGCTGATCCAAAGCTGAAGTGGAAGCTGATCTTTCCGAGATCGATGATTTAGTGTATTTGATGCTCGACCTTATAGGCAGTCCACCCATGTCGTAAGAAGTAGAAACTCAAGCCGCGATACTATGGACCATTCAAGGTTATCCGAGGCGATGTCGGTGAAGTGGCTTATGAGTTAGATCTACTGTGGGCCGGTAAGGTTCTAGCGTGTTCCACATGTCGGCGCCTCAAAAGCGTTGGGACAACAGTGACTCCTCTGATTTACCACCCACGGATGATGTGGGGAAGTTGATTTTGATACTTGAGGCCATTCTAGATTCGAGCGTCATCGCGGGCCCGGGTTATCGGGGAATATCTAGTAAAAGTGGGAAAGATCTCACCGTGAGGATGCAACAGGAGGGTAGCTTGATTATTTTACAACATCTAGCTTTGGGTTTGCTTGTGGACAAGCAAATTCGAGAATGATGTCAGCTCTAGTCAATTCTCGGAGTCACAGTTAGGTTAGCCTATCTCTTGGACCCTTGTAGGCTAGCGGGTTGTGTTACAGAGAATTCGGTGACATTATCTAGAGAGGTTTTGTGGATTCTCGATTCGAGGAGTTGATTGATTGGCTCCGAGGCGGAGGCTTGGAGTTCAAGGAGTTGTGACCGGCTGACAGCACAAAATTATATGGAGTTTTGAGAGTTATGATTATTTAAGTGATTTAAGTTAATTATTAACTTAACACTTTATTATAAAGTCAAATTGACTTTATACCTTTTTCATCACTTAAATATTTCATAAAAGTGATTTAAAATTAAATCACTTATGCAATAAAGTGGGCGCCCAAGTATTTAACTTGAAACTATTGAAAGATGATTTAAATATGATTTAAAATATTTAAATGATTGCAAGTAGCGTCACTTTCTTGAAAGTCGTGCCTTTTTGGAATATAAGGCAATTTTGGCAAATAAAACTCATTCATTGATTATTTGACTTTGCCATTGTTATTTCTCTGTGCTATTCTCTGAGACAAGGGTTTGAGCATTTCTGCCATTGGAGAACGAGATCCTCTTCAGTGTTGAGCATTTTTTAGACTGTGAGAGACCAATCGAATTAGTGCATTTGTGAGGGCTTCATTCAGAAGTTCTATTGATCTTTATCAGAATTTATTGTTGAATTTTATCAGTTTACAATAAGTAAGAGGGGTTCTACACTAGAGGCGTCTTCTTCAGCAATTTTGCAACTTCTAGTAGATGTTCTTCAGTTCCTACTTGGGCCATACCATTTACATTGGGAAATGTGCCATCTGGAGGCTAGGCATGTGAAGTAGCTTGTTGAAACGCCTTTCTTTTGGCTTTTGACAATGTTCCATTCTTGGCGTCTACCTTTCTCAATGGTTTGTATCTTGTTTCGGAGTGGGAGAAGTCAGATCTGGAGCCTAGGCGTGTATATTTGTTAGTTTCCATCAATTCCGGCTAGCAAGCTGGGATACTTCTTTATTTAATTATTCTGGAGCATTTTGGGTATGTAATTCATTTGCAATCCCATTGTATGTACTGCAAAATAACATCTATCACATTTGTTGCTCAAAATATTACTATATTGCAATTTTATGAGCTTTTATATGATGCGCCCCTTCTCTTCTGTCTACAAACTTTCTTTAAAAACTAAAAAAAAACACAAATAAGATAAGGAAAATACAGGGGTTTGAGTTGTGAGCCAGTTAGGCTCATCACATCAATCATGTCATCCAATTTTTATCTATAGAAGAATGTTACCACTCTCCAAGAAAACGTGAAGCTCTTCTTCCCCTCTCAACAAATTTAGCTAGATACGAATATTACAAGACCCCAAATAAAGAAATTTCAACAAGCCCATATTCAAGTTGTACCTACCAAGAAAGAGAACAAGCGGGTTGTTATCCATGATTGTAAAGCCATCAATCATGACTCTCCACTTCTTGGGTGGTCACAAACTCCAGACCATTAGCATGATGATGACCTCAGGTCTTTGTAGGCCCTAAGTTATCAAATCCCAAAAGGAACCGGTCAAACCCTGATTCAGTTCGAACCGGATCCAAGTACCAGTCCAGTTCGCTTGTGGGTCTAGGCCAAGGGTAGCCAAAGGCCACCTGGTTCACCTCAAGCGAACTCGGGCGGATCCGGACGAACCCATCCCAGGCACGCCTATTTTTGGCGCTTTTTCATTTTTTTGCTCTTTTTAATCAACTTATTCAATTGATTTGACAAGGCACCCAAGTGAACATCGATATTGACTTCCAAAACAAGTCCATTTTGTAACATTTCTTTTGCAAACAAAAAATATCATTCCAAGAGGCTGAACACATTTTTTTACTTGTTGGATCAACAAAGAGAGTTGAAGTTACATCAACAAAGAGAGTTGAAAATTGATCTTTGAAGGTTCTACATCGATTGCCTTGACATTCCTACATATTTACAAGTGTTTATTAGCTGCCAAGAAGAGTATAGAAAGAATATTTTGCAAAGAGGTAAGTTTCTATCAATTTTTTTCCTCCATTTTTGTTCTACAAACAAGAAACAAATTTTTTGCTTTGTTTATCTATATTTTTTTTCCTTTCTTCTAAGAATGTATCAGAGATTCAAAAGAGCTAGGTTTTGTATATCTATTTTTTGTGATCAATTTTTTGTTTTTGGTTTGAATGTGTTGTTTACAAAATTTCTTGCCATAGGAATCACAATGGCAACTAGTTCTAGCTCCATGGCTCAATGTAAATTCAAAACAGATCCAAATTATCCTGTATGGAAATATGTTCAAATGATAGAACAAGGTTACAAGTGGTGGGGGTTACATTTGGATTTGCAATGGGTGTGATGTTAGATATTGTAGTTCACAAAGTTGAGTGAAAGCTCATTTCTATGGAACACTTAGACAAGGCATCAAACCTTGCCCTCAAAAGAATGGTGTAGTTGTGCCATTAGAGAAAGTGATGGGATATATTATGGAGCAAGAACAAGCAGATGAACGGGCAGGCCATAAATCAAGTCACCCCTTAATAAAAAAAAGGATCAAAGGGAACACAGCCCGCATCTAGTCCCAATGTTGTAGTAAAAAACCATCCATATTTTTCCACTCATCCTCAAAGTGAACAACTCATTACAAGCAAAACACCAAAGGGACCTTTGGAAAGTGCATTTCAAAATAAGAGTCAAGACATTACCAACCAACATCTAGCAAGATGTATTTATGCAAATGGATTGTCTTTTAATGTTGTTCACTCTCCATATTGGAAAGAGATGTTGAAAACAGTTAATGAAGCTCTAGAAGGGTACAAGGGCCCAGGTTATTAGAAGGTGCATGGAACCCTATTGGAAAAAGAGGTCGAGAATGTTGAAGATGCATTGCAGACCATAAGGGATTCATGGGTTGAGGTATAATGACCACCCCCATTTTTTTTGTTTGTTTTTGAGTTTGTGGAAGACTACAGATTTGTTTGGTTTCAATGTTCCATTCAACATGTGTGGCGTTTGAAAGAAATAACATTGCGTTGAAAGGAAATGACATGGCCTTGCAACATATCATATTGAACCAATGTAAATCATCCTAGCATATATGAATAATAGAAATCAGACTTTAAGAAATACAGTTCAGACCTAATTACAGTCAAATTAAGTCCATTCCTTGATCATACAATGAGCAGAAAATGCAAGCAGCTCCTCAAAGAAGACTCCAAATGCATAAGCTAACTAACTCCAGCACTCCCCTTCACTTTGGTCAACAATCAACTAAGTTTAAACTCCATTAACACACTGTTGCAGTCACCTGAAGTTGTTGTTCTAAGGAGGCAGACTAAAATCAACAGCTCATGGTCTGATTTTTGAAAAATCGGCTCCCAAGAATATGAGCGACAGCTGCAACACTGAAAAATCTTCTACCCGAAAGAAAAAATTGATCATTATCTTAATGGTAAACACATTTCCAAGAGTCATCAACCAAGTAGAACTCCAAATTTTGCTCAAAATCTCCCTCCAATCCACTTGTGCGAATTGTGAACACAAATGGACTCATAAGGTGGTTGTATAAAGGGGTAACAGCAGCATATTTTTTTCCTTTTTGTTCCACAACCAACCATTGTATGCTTCTTCCATCACCATTTGTATCCAATAACCCATGCTGAAGATCTTGGACATAGATACTTCCCTCTAAATTGGCTCCACTACAGTGAGGTTGCGCCATTCGGATAGTAACTGACTGACCGACAAGCTCAAGCTACATTCTCCTCTCCTGGAACAATGAAGAGTAATCACCATTAAATCCCATATTGAAATACCCGAAAGGACTAAAGTCCTCACCAAGTGACATATCCTGCCAAGGAATCTCAGTGAAGTCTAAAGTTGCAATCTCCCTGCCAGACTCAATCCTGGGCAACATGAAGTATAATCTATACAATCCCAAAGGAAAAACCTCAACATATCTCCTCACATTACCCCAAAAGTGATACCAATCAATCCCTAATCAAAAGTCGATAACCATAGTGTCATCCTTGGAAGCTTACGTCCTAACAATGCCATCCTGATCGTAGACTGATAACCTCTCACTGACACCTAATCCCCAAGTGTTATGATGCTCATAACAAGCACACCAACTCATCCAATCAATTGCAATCATCACAAAATCACTAGAAGATATACACACCAACAACTCGAACTGATTACAGTCACTAACACTCATGCAGAAGAGAGCTAGAAATAACTGTTCTAATTTTGTAAGTCCTCCCACAACCTACTGCCACGAAGCCTATAAGATCACAAAGTCCATATGCTCATAATCGAAATGTGCCATGATTAATGTTGAAATACTAGGGCAGCAGCTGTCATAAAAGATTACCCCAAAACATAAGGTATGTGAATGTGGGATTGACCCAAGGAACTCCTCCACTAACCACATCACCTCCTCTAATCAACACCAAATGAGAATTACTCCATTGCTGATCTTGGGGAGTTGGCCAGTCCAACTACATGATATCATTCATTGTCCTATGTAGGCTGATTGGAAGATGGACAGCGGTACCAATCCTCAATTTGTGTCTGTTGATGTGATTCAGCATGACGCGCAATCAGCAGAACAAAGTTGTCCGAAGGCTACTCCATTCTCTCTTGATCAAAGAATCCCGTGCGCTAAGATTGCTAGTAAGATCGCACGTTCAACTCCAAGGTTCCGAAAGCTTTGGAACACCCTCAGTAGGTTCGTTGTGATTTGTTGTTTTTCACGAGGGGACTTACACAATTGTTCAAAAGGTTTGCAGTTGACAACAAGTTAAAGATTTGAAGGGGATTTCGTGCGAATGATTTAGCGTTGATGTATGACTTTTCCTAAAACTAACCAAAATTATGCGGAATTGAATGGCTGTAGAGATTAGAAAATTACGTCCTAGTCTAAATGCAAGAGGTATTGAGCTTGACTTCAATGAACTTCAACTGAAAGTTGTCTTGCCTCCTGTTGGACAGCTTAGACAAGGTTGGTGCAATCTTCAAGGGAGCGAAAAGATGTTCAAATCACAATTCAATAATGCAAATACCATCAAAACGATGCATACATACACATGAATCTTGATTTAAGTTAAATCTAAAAGGTATTCCAGTTGACCACGCAGGACAAACTTACCATCAATAAGCTTGTTAGTGGTATGGATTAATGAAGCTCACTTAAATCGAACACAACCACTCATAATTAACTACTTGCATGAAAATTACTCTAAATTAAGCCCTACTTGAAGTCGAAGGACAAAGAAACCTCACAAACTACTCATGACAAAAGTGGAGTTCACCATCAATGAAATTCTCTTATTATGATAGCCTTCGTAACAATTTCTTACAAAATCCTCAAAGGAAGAATTCCCCTTCTCCTTCAAACAATGCAATGAAACTATTCTAACTCTAACTATCTCTCTATGCTCTAGCAAAATGTCTACTCTCTAGTCTGATCAAATGTCTAACTAACTAGTGTACAAATGAGGGGACTCCCCTTTATATAGCTGGCCAATCCAATGGATGGTCCAGATCAAATTACAATGGACGGCTCAGATCGAGCCACCTCAGCCCTAGACAAGGTTCACTCTAAAAACAACCAGAAGGTGGAGGAGTGGCGTCATTAATAAGTACAAAAATAGCAGATTCCTCCTTGACCACTATGGGCAATTAATGCCCACTATCCCTCCAGAAGATTCTCGTCCATGACTTTGTTTCCATTGCTCTTCTCTCTGACTGCGTAAGCTACGAACCGGGTCAGCACTGAATCAACTTCCTGTTCCGAAATTGTCGGAGTAAGGTTGAGCTGATATTCGAGGATGGCAACCATTTGCTCCTGTCTGTCACAAGATTTTCTCCAACCCTCAATGGACTCCTGTGTGCTTTGAATGATAGGTGAAAATGTGGAAATGTTCTCAAAGTCAAGCTGAGCAAACCCCCTCATCTCCGAGAAGAACGGCTGCAACCTCCCTTTCAATCCATCAACTTCTACCTCCTCAGGAGTTAGTCTCTTGGAGAACGCCTCCAGTGTATTGAGGATGCCCTCATGGATATTTCTCATCGCTTTTCTGATTTTAGATGACTCTGCCGCTGCCATGTCGAAGAAGCCTTTGCTAGTGAACGCAGCCGAATGCCACCCAAGAAAGTCATATATCGCCGGCTTCAATCACCCCTTCATCAACTAAAGTCTGCATGGGTACGCGCATCAAAGCAGCCAGGCGAGGAATGGTCTTGTCCTGGAATATGAGTGTCACCCCAAGCCTGCTCGATGTTCTCCAAGCGCGAGAGGATACCAGAAGCACTCTGAAAAGAGGAGACAAGATCAACCATGAATTTCTCAGCTTCAGCACGGACACCGCCTACCCACTTATCTCCTTCTTGAATAGCCTTCCTCATTTCTTCGAGTCCACTAATTGACTCCCGTGGCAGCTCAGGTGGAAGCTCTACTGCTGGGTTCTCTTGAGCACATGGATGTGCTAGATGCCGTACATATCCAACTAATGCCTTATGCTCCTTCTTCAATCTCTTATTCTTTTCCTCCTTTCGTACCATCCTATCCCTCAGTGCCTGGAAGGAATTTTCTGCCTCCTCAACAACCTGAGCTCCGGAAGGACGCCCTAATTCAATCATAGTGACTATATAGTTTTCAGGCATCACATCACCTAGATCATAGTGCTCCCTTGGAACTGCAATATGGAAAGTGTGCGAACCAGCCTCATCAGTTTCCATCCTAGAATATTTCCTGGCTCTCTTCCTTTTTGGTGACCCACTTGTTCTATTCAAGAGCTCCTCCATTTCTATCGCCGGGTCGGTGTCATCCTCCATATCTCTCCTTATCGCGCATGAGAGCCAATTTGGAGCATTCCGCTCAGCGCCGTAAACAATAAGGGGCTGCTCCTCTGTTGCCTCAACCTCATGAACTTCCTCCTGAGCAACGCTTGGCCGAGGCTCATCCGCCTCCATATGTTGACTATCCTCCTCATGAGCTCTAACTTCAGGTTCCGTAATATCTTCCTCCGCAAAAGCTGCCTCAAGTGCACGATCAAAGCGAATGTCTGTCTCTGTTTCTTCTCCCTCTTCTAGCTGATCAGTATTCTCAGGAGCATTGGCACTTCGATTGTCCAGTTATCTTGGCAACGGCTAGTTAACTTCTCCAATTTCTGGCTCCTCATTCACTCTGGCCCTCTGGTCTGCAAACATCGAGACTTCATGTACGCTGGAGGCTTGAGCCAACAACTGAGTAGGTGATGTCTCCTCCGATCTTTGAGGTTCAGGCTGAATAGGCTCTTCCTGTTGTTGTGGCTCTGCAGCCTGGGCAATTTGTTTCCTCTTCTTCTTGCACGGTATCCAAGTGCCCCGTGGGGTACATGCGAAAGCAATGAATCACGGTGTGGTGGGATTGGCATGTTCTTTATCGACTCATAGTCCGAGTGCGCAAGTCTGGCATCTTCATCAACTTAATCCGGAACCTGGACCACTTCGCACTCTCTGATTAACTTCAAAGGCAATCTGGAGAACCTCCTTCTTCTATGTAATATCACAGAGCCAAATTTTTTCGTTTTTTCAATTATCAGATTACAACATTACAACCAAGTACCCGTTAAGGTTAGAAGCTAAACCCAAACGTACTGAAACAACTCTAACCAGTATGGCGCCGATGATGGCGAGCATTGGTCAGAGGATCTAAATCAAACTGCTTATGCTGTAACTCTAACCAGTATGGCGCCGATGATGGCGAGCATTGGTCAGAGGGTCTTCTACTCTAAATGCTGGAAAGGGAACTCGACGTCAAGTATGTGCTACCCAATCCAATGCGGAGTGAGGGGCGACCATATGACGGAGTGAATTACAAACAATGCTTAAAGAGAAATGCTGAAAGATGAAACTACTCAACACCCAGAATGTGCTTGCTACCCAGAATGGGAAGTAGCTACCATAGGGCGGAGGTAAATCTATTACAATAATTATTGAAGAAGAATGAGAATTACAACAGCAATAAAGCAATACTCAAAGAACAACTGGTCAGTACTACTGCCAGTTTACAACATATTATTGCCTGCAAATCAGAATATAAGATGCTCTTTCAATGGTGCATACAATAAGAATCCTTCTGCAAGGTTATAAAGAAATCTTGACACCAACCAAGATAGGAAGATGCAGATTACACAAACTGTCATATCAGATCTGCACTTTTTGTTACATAACCAGCAGCTTACAAATTCAAAGAATTGTTCGTAACTCCTTCAAATATGACCCGAATGAGGTGAAGTAAAATGCAATGCACTCTAATGCTTAAGGCGACCAAACTCAAACATTCACACAGACCCAAATGCCCTAATTTAATTTGCACGGAAAACAAGACAGTCCACAATGGTACGGCCCAGCTGAAAGGTTCGACCTTGCTTTAAAAATTCAATACACAACCAAAAAATCTGAAACTTAGAGAATACGTTCGCCCTTCACAGACAAAGAGAATGAGACGATACCCAGAAGGGATATTTTTGTATTTTTCAAGTTGTGAGCAAAAACATAAATCTGCTGTATTAAATGATGCAAAATGCTGAAACCCACTAATACGCAAAACAGATCTAATAATGCACAAGCTGAAACAATGCTCAAAACTAAATGCAAACTCACAAATCTATCTTAAATCACCACTAGTCGCTGTCTTTCAAGCGAGAAGCAATGCCCAAGCTAGGAGGCCTTCATTCCTCGAAGCAATCCCAAAGCCAATCCGGCAGCATAACATTCCTGTAGATAAAAGATACCAAATGATGCTCCAAGACTCCTTTTTATAATTCTCCAGTTGACTTCTCAAACCCTAAAATCTGCTTTTAGGTCAAAATCCAATCTCCTCAAGGATGGGCGTACTTTCTCTTCAAAACTTAAGATATGATATTTTAAATGAATATCACACTTTGATAATTACGCCTCTCATAACATTGCTTTGACTTTAGGAATAATTAAAATAATCTCTTAATGAGGGCGCCACCCTCAAAAACCCACTTTTTAAAAACAACATTAAGTCATTAAATCTAAGCCAAGGGGTCAACGTTAAAATATAATATTTAAACGTGACTTTTTAATTAAATGACTTAGCTTATCCTTCTGAATGTGCCCTGAAGCCAATACTGAGCAAAACATCTGACCAAACTGAAGCAGGAAGTCAACCGAGCTGAACTCAACTGGAAAGCTGCCAAAAATAGAATTTACTAAAAATAGTAAATTCCAAAAAGTGCTCTGAATGACAGATGATCATACCACTGCGAAGCTCTCTGAAAACCCAGAAAGAATCCGCCATTGAAACCACCATCTCTGAGCAATGACCTCCTCAAAATTAGGAAACCCTAATTTATCTTCCGACTAGCCGGGTTCCCAAAGGCCAGAGTCCTTTGGAAAGATCGAGGGTTTGAGAGGGACATTACATTCTAATTTCACCTTCATCTTGTGCATTTGCCCAAAAATCCTCTAATTGGGCTTTGTGTCTGTATTCCTCGCCCAACACCGTTCCAATCTTCTCTCGGGGATCAAAGTCCTGCCGGCTAGTATGGAGAGTGAGCTGATAAAACTGCAATTCTTCTTCTGCCTCCCTAGCTGCTTGCAAAGAAGGGCACTCCTCAAGCGAGTTTCCCAAAACAATAGGGAAGTGCAGACCTCCTTTCTTCTTTTTTATAATTTTGTCATAGGCCACAAGTTGCCTAGACACCTCGAGCATTATCATTCTATTGGTGGGGTATCTTGGTAGTCAGTAGGCGTATGAGTGGTGCCCCGACAGCCTTAAATAAGTGAACTTCAGGAATTGGACAAACCAAAACCCGTACTGCTCGATCAACTCTTGAGCCTCTTTGGATATTCTTTGCTGCAATCTTCCTTGAAGAGTCCTCGTGAGGTACATTGTGAAGGCGTCGTTCACCCTTTTGAAGTGAGAGGTACTCGTGAGATGCAACTGCCTGCATGCTTCATGGATTTTGAAGTGATTGTGACCACATCCGATTGGCTCCTGGTACGCCAGCCCCTTATATCTTGTCATTCAAGCCAACATGTAGATGACATATGAGCTCATGTAGAACGTCTTCGTTCTCCTTAGATTCTTGAACTGCTCATTAATGTTATCACTGATCATCTGTGCCCAGTCCGCATATTCTTTTCCTTCAAGTACCACACTGATATAGAAAAACATCCATGGCTCAAACGCATATGCATGTGGGCTGCCATTAACCCGGCTAAGCAACATGATCAAGTCGCAATATTCCTGCTTCAGCTCTTCTGAAATAATTTGTTTTGGCAGCTTGGTGCCAGGAGGCTTTGGCTTCCTCATCCACGTAGTGTTAATCCTCTTAGCACACTTATCAAAAGATGTAGCATACATCTTATTAGCTCTCTCCTTGGACTTGTACAACATTTTGTCCATGGCCAGGATCCTGAATGCTTCGCCAATTGCATCAGCTGTGAAGTTAGCTAGCGGCATGCCATTTGGAGAAACAATCGTCCGATGGTCTTAATCGTAATAATTTGCACACTCCATAATAAGCTCTGGACATCGAACTGTTGGCAGGAAACCGGCTACTGCATACAACCCGCTTCTCACAATGTTGTGCGAAACCACCGATGGAGGATTACCACCTTGCCCATATATTCTTCTCTTGAAGGCTTCGAGGTTGAAAGAACCGAGGTTGGTGTCAGTCAAATTTCCCAGCTTCGATACAAATTTGGACTCCGGAATAAAAGACTTCTTCAATTGCTTGATAATAGCCTGTCTGGAAGCATTTTCTTTGCCAGCTTCGACATTTCCAGCTTTGGCTCTAGCCTTGCTCGTTCCAGCAACATCTCCTCTTCTACTTTTAGCCATCTGCAAAACAAAAAAGCAAGCATTATAATTCTAACTTTTAAAAAATAAAAAGTTCGTGAGATGGCTGGCAAGTGGAGTTGGCTTCAAAAAGAAAATAAAAACTTCAGCAGTAAAACTCCAACTCCAAACCTCGAGAAATTTAAAACTTCAAACTCGTAGCAACTTGCAGCCACAATAATTTCAGCTCCTCGAAAAATCAACCCCAACACTTCGAAAAATCAAATTTCACTTCTTCTCAGCACTCACTTTCAGCAACTTGGAGAAATAATTTTCTCAACTTCGGCAACTTCTACTTCAGATTTTATTTCTTCTCCGCATTCAGCAACTTTCAATCTTTAGCAACTCGGAAAAATAATCACACTTAAGAAATTTCCAAACTTCAGCAACTCTCAATCTCAGCAACTTCAACAATTTCAACTTTCAGCACTCGCGAAAATAATCTAACTTCAGAAATTTCTCACTATTCAGCAACTCTCAACAATCACTTTCAGCTCTCCAGCACAAATTCCAGCTCTGCAATTTTGTGAATAGAAATGAAAAACTTCGAAGTTTTTATAATTGAAAGCTGGTGCCCGGTTTAGCAAATGCCATAAATTCACTTCATCATGACTTAGAAATTTTCCAATTTTAGGAGAGAATATTCCCAGTAATCATGCAGTCGTCATAGAAATTGGCTATTATTAGAGATTCTTTCCTTGTTCGAATTTAAAAATTTCCCTCCTTGACTACCAATTATTTTCAATCGACTGAAGTAATTTCGAGAAATTCATTAAAATTTACTTTAGTATTAAAATCTCATCCCTTTTAAAATGGCGTATATTTTATTAAAATTTAATTTCAACGCCATTTAATTTCACTTGAGAAATTTTATTCGTCACGTCAGCGCCTTCGAAAAATCATCGAGAGCTCCAGTATTTTAAATTGGCTAGGCAAAATTATTTTCCGTCCAAAATAAACTTCGAAATAAAAATCCCCCATGATAAATATCTTCTGACTTAAAAAAATTATGTGTCCAAACGAAGGGGGAATTTGATTTTTTTAACTTTGGAAAATAATAATTTTAAATTTCAATTTATTTAATTTCTCCAGCTTGAGCAAATTTAAAATTATTTTCCTAGAGCAAATTTTCATTTACTTCCAAATGCCTCACGAAAAATCTCTAGTTGTTTTTCTATTATGCCAGGCGCAATCAAGGGGGGAAACATTTAATTTTTTCAACATTTAATATTTGCTCATCCTTTTTCTAACTAAGGCGCAAATCAGCCCTCTGGCTTTCATCTTTTAATATTTGCCTTAGAAAAATTTAAGTTCTCCTCTTTCAAGCTCTGGGCACACTTGGACCCTTGAGGTTTCAATTTAAAAAACTTAGAAATTTTCTTTTATTCTCTCCACCCTAGCTTGAGGCGCACTTGAGGGGTCAAACTTCAAGTTTGGGAACACTTAGTATTTATTTATCACCTCCTCTACTTTCATTCTCTTTCAAGGGCGAAAATCCATGAGTGCACTTCCAATCTTTACGCCTTAGCAAAATCTCTAGTTGTCCTCCATAAGCTAGGCGTATTCAAGAGGGGCATCTTTCACTTTAAAAAACACTTAGAAAATTTAATTCTTCCACTCTTTACTCAAGGCGCAAATGACACCCTCCTCTTCAATTCTCAGGCGCATCTAGAGGCTCCTCCTTCAAATTTGAAGTACTTAGTAACTTTTCAAATGTTCTTTTCTTCTCCCAGGCGCACTTTCACTTCGAAACACTTAGCATTATCTAGATTCTTTCATCTTCTTCAGGCGTATTTCACACAGCACTTAGAAATTTTTGAATGCAGCCTCTTCAAGTTAAGGCGCTAATAGAAAGGCGAGCCTTGACTTTTAAATGTCTTAGTGAATTTTTTTTAAATCACCCTCAAGGCGCATATGGAAGGGTCTCCTTTGATTTTGATACGTCTTAGAAAATTTCCTTAACTTACCCCAAGGCTGGGCGCATCTGGCACCAGGTGCTTTCAATCTTTGACGCCCTAGAATATCTTCAAGTCAGCTCCTTCTCTTCAAGGCGCATTCAACCCCTTGTGCTTTCAGTTTAAGCACTCAGTAAATTTTCACTCACCTTCTCCAAACTTCCTGGGTGCATTTCATGGGTTGTGCTTCCACTTTAATTGTCTTAGCCACATTTCTCATCGGCCCCTCTTCAAGGCGCATTTAGGGGTCCTATCTTCTAATTTTCAACACTTGTTAAAATTTTACCCCCCTTCTTTGCTAGGGCGCATATGAGGTATTAAACTTCAAATTTCGAATGCCTTAGATTATTTCCAAACACTCTTCATTTCCTGGGCGCATATGGGAGTGGTAACTTTCACTTTCATGCCTTAGAAATTTTTTAACTTATCTACTTCAACTTGGTGGGCGCATTTAGCATGGGGAGCTTCAAGTTTGAGCACTTAGAATATTCCAAGGCTTTCTCCAAGTTTGGGGGCGCATTTCATTCCCTCTACTCCAAGTTTTTCACACTTAGAAAATTTTCTTCACTCCCTTCTCATGACTTTGGGCGCATTTGGGGTGGGCAACTTCTAGTTTTCAATACTTAGAGAATTTCTATGTTATCTCCCAAGCCTTAGGCACATTTAGCCCTTGGAGCATCAAATTTTATGACTTAGAATTTTTTTAAAGCCCCAATCTTCCTCTTAAGGCGCATTAGAAGTATCAAGCTTCAAATTTGAAGTATTTAGAGAATTTTCATCAACCTTCAACTTTAATGGCGTTTTTCACTAGCTGGATTTGAAAATTTATCAATTTTAGTGAATTTCATGCTCCTTGCCTGATTTGGGGTGACTCGTTCATGCTAACCCTGGCTTGCCCTAATTTGCTATTTTTAGAAAGTCCTTCAAATTTTGCATTTTAAGCTGATTTTTGACTCCGAAAGGCTTGATTTTGCCTTGTTTCGAACCTCAGGATGTGGTTGAGCTGCTAGTGTCTGATGCCTGTCTACGCCTGCTATTTTTAGCAACTTACTAAAAATAGCAATTCTAAGAATGTCTTCAAATTTCACGTGCTGAATGCCTGAAGTGTGGTAATCGTGGCTGGACGCTGCATTTGCATGACTGTCGTGTCCTGCCCTTGAATTTAGGAAACCCTAATTCCTCTGCACCAACCTGCTAAAAATAGTAAATGTCTGATTCTCGAATCTCTGCAACTCCGTTTGACTTGAAATTCGCGCCATGGGGTCCTCATCACTTGCTTGACCTGTTCATACAGACGCTTCGTGTTGACCTGCTATTTCTGGCATGTTTCTAAAGTGGCTTACTATTTATAGCAGCTGCTTGATCTTGAGACTTCCACAGCTCCGTCTAACTTGAAATTTGAATGCTGTGATCCTCGTTGGTAAACTTGCCTGTCCACACTGGCACCTGATGCTGACTTTCTATTTATAGTCTGTTTCAGGAACGCCTTACTATAAATAGTAAGTGCTCCGTTTGTCTTCAAATTTCACCAGCAGACTCCTTGAAAGATGCTAATCATGGTGGGATACTTCAGTTTTGGAAATTTTGACGTCTGATCCCCTCACTTTGAGTCCCAAAGCCCGAAACCCTAATTTGCCTTGCATGTGCCTCAAATGAGCTCCGATCAAATCCGTATCTATTGCATGTCATCAGGTTCATGACCTTGAAGTGGTGAGCAGTTATAGAAGTGTACTTGCTAAAAATAGTAAGAAGCTGAAAAGTGACCAACCAGCTGTCAGATGATCTTGCATGTCACACAGCTCGAGAGATCTTGAAAAACCCAGAAAAACCCAGAAAATTCATCAACATGCAAGCATTGGCTAAAAATAGTAAGTTCCTGAAAAGTGACCAGTTCCCCTTGCATGTTACCTCGTTGCGAAGCTCTCGGAAAACCCAGAAAGATAATGCTGACATGCACTGAGAAAACTTACATGCAAACCCTAAAATTTGCCTATGAAGGCAGAACTGCTAAAAATAGCAAGTTGTTCGTTTCTGCTCAAATTTTACCAGTGATGAGTTCAAAGTGCCCAGAATGTAGTGCAGTTGTCAAAACGTGAAAATCTCAGGAAAACAAGTCCCAAATTGACACTTACTAAAAATAGAAAAATGCCAGAATTCAGTGAAAATTCAGAGAGACCCTGCTGGAAGTATCCTAATAGTGGTGCTAAGCTCAGAAATTGATTAGCCAACTCAATTTGACCTTAAAGTAATCTGGAGAATATAAACCCTAATTCATTAAAAAGCCCTCCAGACTTAGCCAAAATTCAAACCCAGGTCAAATGGTAAGTACACCAGATAGAAAGGACCGACAGAGAGAGACAAACCGAAAGACCCAAGCCAAAAGACCCAAATGAAGCAAAAATTAGGGGGTCCCCAGTTTGAATGGGGCGATGTGTGAAAAAGGTCACAACAAGTCTATGTTCAGTCATAGTAGATTATTAGAGTTTGCTTTAGGAGTTGGGTTTGCGTCCTGCAGTCATATTGAGCATTGGAGATACATTAAACTTCATCGCAGCATTGATATATCACTAATTCAGTGTTCTTGGCAGGCAACTCTTCTTATTGTAAGGCTGTTACAATAGTCTTGTGTTATCGCGGAATCTAGCAGCGCTCGTTCCACGGATAACCCCCCTACGAAACTTGTCCGTTTCCTAGGATTCGTGAAGTTCAAGTACGCACAACGGGGTGATTTTTGAGTCACCTCGAAGTGCATTCCCAAGTCTCGAATAGTCAATTCGAGCATTCCACCTTGTTCTTCTCGCAAAGACCTTCGAAACGAGATCTTTCGCGACTTTTCACTGTTAATACTTTGCAAATTACGGAAGATGCAGTAGCACTCAAAAAGTGCGCCCCTGCAGGGAAAATCCAAAATTTGGCTAAGTCTGGAAATGTAAGGGCGCTAAAATTTAGCGCCCCTGCATGAAGTGAAAATTCTAAAAAATGTAAGAGCGCTAAATTTTAGCGCCATTACATTTTTTCTCAACACTTAAACTTTTTTCATTCCTCTGGCACGTTTCTTCACAATTTCGCGTTTTTCGTCAATCGTGCCACTTTTCGTGCCAAAATTTATTGCACGACTTGAGTTAGGTTTTTAATTTTCATTTGCAAAGTTAAGTGAATGAATTCGCCACTTTTGTTGTTTATGTTTTATTTCTTTTGCATCTCCTCTTGCTGTGCGTTTGCCTTTCATCTGCAAAATCACGTTTTTTTGGAGATTCGCCATTTCTCTCTTCAACAAGCTTCGCGTTTTGCCCTGGTAAGACTTTCATTTCGGCTTTGTATTGTCATTTGTATATGATCTTTGTACATTCGCGTTTTGATTTCTTCATTCACGTTTTTATTTCATTCGTTTTTTCTATTCGCGTCTTCCTTCATTCGCGTTTTTCTACACGTTTATGCAATGGAACCTTCATTCATGGTTTTGAATTCGCGTTCTCCCCTGTGCGTGTTCATTTAGTGCTCATTCCTTCTTTTCATTTCCATGCTCTTACCCTATACACTCGCGTTTTTGTTCTCGCCTTTCAAAGTGTTCTTCATTCGCGTTTTCTGTCCATCGTTTGTCTTCATCATGGCGAGCCTTTGTTACCCTACGCATTCTTCTCTCGCCACCTACGCGTTCTTCTCTTATCCGCCAATATGGTCGATGTTCTGTGGGCACTCGTATCTATCCAACGTATCCATGTTGTCTCTCTCTATGCGTTTTGGTGAACGTTGAAGAGATCTGTTATTATGAAAAAGAATTCCCTCAAAAATGGGAGGCGTATGTAATAGAATGAAAGCAAACTCAAGCTCTCATGATTCAAACAAATTTCCATCTCCAAGCCTGAGCGCTAGCGCCATTCCCTCTTGCATCTACATCTCAAAAGTTTCAAGAAAAAGCAGAGGCGCTGAATTTTAGCGCTAGAACATTTTTGAGAAAATGAGAAATTACCTAACACTGTAAGATGTAAGGGCGCTAAAATTTAGCGCCCTTGCATCAAAATCATCTTTCACCAAAAAGCTAAAGCGCTGAATTCTAGCGCCATGACATCAAAAGAATGTCATAAAATTGCCTAACACTAAAAATGTAAGGGCGCTAAAATTTAGCGCCCTTACACCAAAAGCAATTTCTCAGAATGTAAGGGCGCTGAATTTTAGCGCCCTTACACTTTTTTCTGGCTTTTTCCAGACCTTTCCAAATGCACCCCATTTTTTTACCAGTGCATCCTTGAGCTCCATTTTTCTGCATTCGTGCATCATTTTGCGTGCCTCGCCATCATCTCTATGCTTTTCCACCCTCGTGCTCGTTTCACGCTTTCCCATGTTTCCTAACAAATTGGTGTTTGTTCTGGCTAGACGGATTGCAGTGTACTCTCAGAGATCGTCTAGTTAAGAGTGCTCAGTGTTCCAGTTTCTTTTGATGACTGCAGCGAAACCTCCTTCTTCTTTGAAAGCAAAAAGCAAGATGAAGTACAAATATCAAGGCGTCTATCCGCCAACTATGGTACTTTCGAAAGTTGAAGAAATAAAGGATACAGAAGTTGGCCATCAAGATTTGGTTGACTTTGCAAAGTTGACAGAGACGAAGCCTCTTCCTGATTCAATGAGGGCAATAGTACACAGTAATCTCCACTTGGTGGCAATGTTCCCCACAGCTGCGCACAATACTGAGTTTGTTCTTCAAGTTGCGTCTCATTACATCCGAGAAAGCAGAAGTGTGATCGACTCTTCCGGGCATGAGATTTTAAGACTCGACCCCGATTTCTTTGACATCGTCTTCAAGGTTCCTCACATGGACAAATATATTGACATTTCTATATCAAAAGCACAGGAGATTTTCGATGCTGATCCTAATAAAGCCAAACAGTTGATAAATACTCAATGGCTTAAAAAGCCTAGATCATCTGTTTCCAGATGGCCGAAAGGACTCCTGAGAAGTGACTTCAAAGATGACGTCAAGGATATGATCACATTTCTAAGCAGAGTGAAAGGCTTGCCGGAATCATCCACTTTTCACAATTGGATGTATGAATACATCAAGATCATAAGAAGGCAGAAGGTGCATATCGACTGGGGCAAACAAATCAGTGATGAGATACACGAGCAGTTGATCAATGCTCCTTCTAAATTGAAGTTCTACATGACTTCCTACGGTGTATCGCGGCCCGAAATTTGTGATGAGAGCAATTCGAGTCTATCTAAAGGGAATCGAATGATAGTTGCTTTTGTCTGAGATATTTCTATCGGTTAGACTAAAGGAAATCTTTCATCATTTGAATGGTCTTGATGCTCTTTAGCCCTTACTCTTCAACTTTGATCCATCCTTGGAAAGAAGAAGAGTGTCTGATGAGGCTTATAAGGTGGTAAGTAAAGTTGGATGCATTTTTCTTCAATTCCCAACGTTTACTTACTTGAGAGTAGGTTGTTACCCAGGTTGTCCCTACATGCTACCACGTTATCCTTGGATAAGTGGGTTCTCATCAAACATCACGAACCCGGTGATGTCGGTCACCGAGAAAAGAGCGAAGAAGCAACCCTGGCGTGGATTCAAGTTCCCATGACCATCGGCGGGAATATATATCAGGACTGCACAAAGGCCCCAAGTCTGTCTATCTTTGAGATGCAGATCATGACCATCAAAACCCTCTACAATTATGAGTTTGATTTTGACTCACAGAGATGTCGAGAAAGAAGTTGCAAAGAGGTCATAACCACAATTACCGTTTTGAAGAAATCTGGCGGATTCTGCGAGATGAAGAAGCCATTGAAAGATGGACTATTGCAGATTATTGATTCAACAAATCGAGAAGATCTTAGTATAAGCTGACCTACCCGAGGATTTTGAGGATCAATTGATATCATGAACGCTGTCTAAGATGAACAAGGCGTTGCTAAGAGGCCGTTGCCTGCAATACAGTGGTCTAGGAAAGAGGTCACCAGCATGAGAGAAAGGCTAAGACCAATCCTAGCCAATACAGAAGAATGGTTACACAAACATGGTTATGCAATGAAAAGTTTCAGGACAGACTCAGAAGGAGAAGAGTCCGAGGCAGAAGCACGCCAACAGCAAGAACTTCGCGACAAAAACAAGTCAGCGGCCGTTCCCACTTCTTCGCGGAGAGGCCCTAGGATTAAGTTCACTGTTGGTAAGAAAGATACCCAGGCTGTCCAAGAGACAGAAATGACGGAATCTCACCCATCTCGCTCTAAGGGTAAAAAGCCCATCTCAGAGGAGATAGATTCCGATGAAGAAGATACTTCAAGCGACCAATCCGCTGAAGATGAAGATTCAGCAGAAGCAGACTCCGATGCCGAAGAGGTTTCTGAAAGCGGGCAAGAGTCTAATGAAGATTCTGAAGAAGGATCTGAAGGTGACTTCGAAGGTGAACCAGAATCGGAGAGGCAAGAGGGTGATCAACAGGAACCCGATCATGATGAAGAAATAACTACTTCTCCTCCCGAGAACGTAGTTGAGGAAATTCACAGAACATCATCGCCCGTGACTTCAAGCGTTCCTCATACCCCTTTTGAGTCAAGAATTCCTTCACCTCCTGCTCCCTCGTCACCTATTCCTACCACGAGCATTCCTGCAGCCGAGATATCCCCTATCCCTGCAGCATCAACCCAGCTTGATACTCCATCAGTCACAAGCATTCATACGGTTGATATACTGTCAAGCCCACCATCGTCCATTCCTAGCTTGTCTTTGCCAACGTATGATATCACTTCTCAGAACGAATTCAATCGTTTCATGAATGAGTCAATGCGTGATCAGCTCAATGTGTCAACTACAGGAGCGATGATGACAAACACTTCTCCAATTGTCACGATACCATTGGTGAGTTCAGATGTGACAATAACTTCAGAGGTGGCAATGGCGGCCGACTTGACAGTAAATCCAGAAGTTCACACTTCTTTTCTTCCTCCTTGGCTAATATCTCAAGTGTCGAAGCGTAAAAAGCAAATGATTTCTCCAGAGGAACTCGACCTTGAAGAGATAGTTCTTCCAAAGGCTAAAGGGAAGAAGAAGGCAAAAGTATACTCGACGCTGAATGTTGATAAATCTGGCCACAAGTATGCTGAAATTGGCATACCAAGATCAAGAAGGTGATGTCAATGGAGGACTACCGCGGTAACAAAGTCCGGCAGCAAGGTTACCAGCGAAGTGCAAAAGCGATCATAAGGTCACTTTAGAATCTTGGCGGGAAAGTTTGCGGACAAAGTTGAGCAATCTCGTAACGTAATACAAACGGTGAGCATTATGCCATGTAAAGAGACTTGCGGTTCTCCAACCAATGCTGGCGGCCCGGCAGTGGTAAGTATTGAAGACCGGTTGTCGAAAGGCAGAAATTAAGCCTCAAAGGCCGAGTGTTGTATGACTTTGTTGAAAGATCATTGAACCGCGAGATCGAGATAATTTTGGCTCGCGGATGAAAAACCACCATATTAGCCAAGCTCGCACCACGAGCTTGATAAAGAAAAAGCACTTTCGAGGCCTTGAGGGCATGGAAAATGCTGTTGTCATGGTGAGTAAACCGAGGTAAAGCTTCGGCAAATTGGTGGAGGTTGGGGTAATTCCCGACAAAGAAAAGTTTGTAGAGGTAAAAGAATCACTGAAACACAGGATCTAAGTGGTTCAATCTCTCATTGAAGACCTTCACCAAGTACAGGAAGATGTCGACGGGCATCGCAACATTCTTGACAAAAGTATTAGAGAGTTGCCTAGTCAACTTCTTGAGGAAAATCGTATCTTCCTGCCGGCCACAGAAATATCCCTGATCTTCAAGGAAGCCATCATGAATTTGATTGACAGTTCAGACTTCTCAGAAGCTTCACTAAACATCATTTGTGATACAAGGCTCACATTGGACAACCTGAAGACGCATCTTGACAGGTGCAAGAAGGTTCACTCATCTGCCATGAGATCGATCACGAGAATCCACACCATTGTGGATTACACCGTTGGTCCAGATGAGAAGTTCGTGCAGGAGACTAGGAGGAAATTTGAAGACTTCCGCGCCCAATGCAAAAAGACGTGAAGCAGCCTCCTATTCTCCAGTGTTAGACATTTCCGGTGCATCCCTTTATGCATCTTGTAAATATTTCTCGACATTTTCGAATGTCATTTTGTAAATTGTAATTACACCAAGTCAAAAGATGTAATATTTTCAAAACAAATTACACTTTGACTTTGGTCAAAGTTAGGTGAGATTTCCTAAAATCGCTCACCTAACTTTCCCTGATTTTCTCAATCTCTTTCCTTATTTTGCTCATCCCTCTTTCTATATATTGTGAGGGATTTTCATTGTAACATATCTTTTAGCCTTTTGCAACGAAGTGCTGACCTTTTGTAAGCAAACTTGTGAAACTTTGCGTTCATATTTTGTGAATGAGATTCAATCAATAAAGGAAAGGATTGCAAGCCAAACTTTGTGTTGGATGTGATACTTTTGTAAGTTGATTCGATTTGGTAGTGATTAGTTCAAGGAATCTGAAAGACTCTAAGTGGTTGATGTAAACTTTGTGTTACATCTATTATTTAGATTGCATTGTTATTTTGTTTATCATTGGTTGAGTGATCTATAAGACTTTGCGCTTATAATCATTCATGCTCATGCATGTTCTTGTTGGATAATCTATGAGACTTTGTGCTTATAATTATTCATTCTCTTGAATACTTTGTCGAAAGATCTACAAGACTTTGTGCTTGTAATCGTTCGTGCTCGTTGACATTTTGGTTGGATGATCTACAAGACTTTGTGCTTGTAATCGTTCATGCTGTTCAAAGAATTGTTGCGTCTAAGAAGACTTTGTGCTTCTAACGTAGCAAACGGTACGTTTATGCAGATCCAACATTGATAAAGCTACGGAACGACTTTGTGCCTTCGTGAGCTTTCCCTTTTTAATTTATTTGTTTGTTGTTAATTGCTTCTGGTATCTC